>VUQK01039460.1:0-15619 GCA_015106715.1 Bujurquina vittata
GTAGAAACGTATTTAGGAGAATGCTTGTGAATACAAAGCATTACAACATTACGCTCACGCAGCCCCCAGTTATCAACATAAACACTGATGACGCAACAGCAGCAGTCAGCTGTTTTATGTCTGTCTGCGCAAGTGCAAAGAGGCGGAGCCAGTGATGGTGCGCTCGTGGAGTGAAAGTAGATGTTTTTCTAGCATCCAAAATAAGCTTTCCCGTAACCACCATTAAACCTTTACTGGGAAACAGCTGGAGGTCCTTCAGTAAGTGAAGAAGAGAGAACTGTGTAGCTGCTCCATCCACCCTGTTTGTTTCACACAGAAAAAAACTGCAGTACAGACGTTAAAATATGCAGATGAACTGTTAATACAAAAAAGTGTTTCTTATCCGATTACTCGATTAATCGTCAGAATAATCGATAGAATAATAGCTGCAGCCCTAGTGGGAGGAAGCCCAGAGAGCGCACTTTCTGCACATCCAGCATTTGTCAAATTCAGGCTGTCACACATTCAGCTTCACAATGAGATGTATATTAGATTCACAGGTGAGTTGCAGGTAGTGTTCAGGGCCAGCTGATGGTGGGCGCTTGGGTTCATGGGCATAGATGGAATTAGCAGCAAATCCCTGGTTTAGATCAGGCATGCACTAATCCAGATTTTTCCGCTCGTGCCCAAGTTTCAGATTAATGGACCGTTTTCAACATGTCATCTACCTGCTTTCCTCAAATTAAATGTCTCTCTGTCACTGCCAAATTAAGGCCATAAATTATTTTTTAAAAAGACAAATGTAACATTGTTTAATTACAATGAGGTAAGAGATGTAATTCATAGGGATCCCCCTCTTAACCCTTTCCTGTGTTACTGAAAAAGGCCTTCTTCTCTGGATTATTCAGAGCAGTAAACAGGTAGAGATGCTGTTGGGCTTGTGAGTGCCATTATTAGAGTTTTACACCACACAGTGAGTGCCATCTACTCCAGCTACATTCAAAAGAAGGAAGACATCCTTCCACAATTTCCACCAAAACACAGAGCGTAATGAAGAAATTTGGATGTGAACTGTCCCTTTAAGAGTTACTCAAACGCAAAAAGAACACAGCAAAAATAAAAAGTGTTGCTCCTTACTTTCCATGAAACACCTTCTCCACGTAAGTCCTCATGAACTGCCTCCTCTCCACCGTTTCGGCATAAGCATCCTCCCCACTATGAGCTGATGAAGACGAGGACCTTCTCACGTCCCACTCATGAGAGGGTGGGTCCATGTCATTGTCACTGTCTGCCGACTCTGTAGCATCACTGTCATCCCCCTCCTCTGGCTGGTGGTGAGAGTTGGGCTTAGTTGGAGCAATGGGCTCTGGCAGTAAAGGCTGCTGGTGGACTCCGACAGAAGAAGCTGGCTCTGGGGAGAAAATGTCTGTGTGGCCTTGGTGTTGACCTTCATCTACGTTGAGAGTCTTGGTCTCTGAGGGTAGGTCAAAGTCTATTAGGTTGTCCACTGCCACACCCTCCATGGTGGGAATGAGCCTTTCCTTTGTGACTGTGCAGCAGTGGTTTTAAACAGCGCTATTTAGTGCTTTGCAGGAACATGAGAGTGCTGCTCACAGATGTAGGTGCCAGTTTAGGTTTCAACCATCCTTACGAGGTCTGGATTTTCACCACCCGCTGAAGGTGCTGACCTCAAGTGAACTCACAAACCAAAAGCATCTGTGGACCAATGAAAGAGAAGAATTAGGACTGTTAGAGTGTGTTTAAAAATGAAATAAGACAATAATTCAGAAACTGCAGAGATCCAAATTCTCTGCCAAAATTAAAAAGCATGTTTTACTTACAAATACCACGGGATTTAAGAATGGAAATATTAACAAAGTAGTACATTTGCTTGTGTTTTTATTATAGACACAAAACCAAGTGCAAAACCATTTTTGAGAGCCAACACCAACAAGTTTCAACACTTGCACTTCCTCTAATGTCCACTTGAGGCTGTCATGAAAGTGAGCCCTGTCAAAATGCACAGATTAAAATGTAGTTAGCAGTGAGTGTCCAAACTTTTGACTGGTGCTGTATTTGTATCTGCGTGTTACATTCATACAGCCAGCATTAGCTGTTAGCTTAGCACTCCACTCTCTCGTCCAAATATGGTCACTTCTGGCTCAAAAAACTAACTAGGGGGTGGCCAGAGCGTTTAGGCTTCATAGGGCAGACTCCAAAACCAGCAGGTAATAGCGTGGTGTCTAAGTCCATCTTTTATATACAGTTTATGTACAGAACATACCTCAAGCAATTACACAACATGCTCCTAATACATGCTTCAAATATGTGTTACGCGTATAGAAAAGTGCAATCTTCCTGTTGTTTCTGATTGCAGTCACTCTGCAGCCGCTGTTAGCACAGCACATTATGTTTAGTGATCAGACCCCCCCCCCCACACACACACACACACTCTTGTGTTCCCTTTCTCAGGTGCTTGAAGGAAAATAAGATCTACTTATCACACAAAGTTGATCCTGATTGGGATGATTGAGCATTGATCAAGACAGATCTATTTATCAGAGGAAAGAACACGCTGCAGCTCTACAACGTGATTTAGATTCACAGCATGGACAATTTAATACAGAGATCTCAGCTTTAAACCTCAGTACTGTCTCCATGGGAATAACAAGAAGATGAAATCATTGATAGACAGCATCACACTGCTGACTGCTGCAACAGCTGGCATCCTTCTCTCTCACACACACACACACACACACACACACACACACACTATGAGGCAGGAGCCCCGGGGCATTTGGTTGTGCTGCAGCTCTGAAGATGAAGCGGTTATATAATGCAGCATTTAGTAAGACCAGGGGTGAAACACATGCACAGAAACACCCACATCACCAAAAAGAAAGCAGACATGTTTGGCGTACAGATGTTGCTTCACTCGTGTCATTCTGTCCAATCATTTCCTTTAGAACTGGACCCGCCGGTCCTGATGACGGCTTCCTTGCCTAATGAAACACTGCGGGGCATTGGTTGCCGATGTCCGGGTGTCACTCCATATTAAGATTCATGGTTTGTTTTGCAACCTTGTGCTGAGGTCATGGCTCACAATCAGAGTATTAAATAAATGAGGGTCAGGGTTTTTAAGCGGGGCTTGAAACAGCTCGATCCAAGGTAAAAAACATTTATGATAATATTACACCACTCCCAAAGAGTTACAAGGTTAACTTAGTTTAGTTAAGGAGATATTTTATACTTACAATATCCAGGAAAACACTTCTGTGCTTACATGTGACTTGTGCTGTGTCACTGCTATTGAACTGCTGCTGCTGGCACCTTGTTTCAGTAGATTCACACTTCATATGAGGGAGTGTGCCATCAGTGCCCTGCATTTATGAAATGCTGCTGCCTGCAAGCATCAATAAAATGGTTTTCAAACTTTTTTCCATGTTGTCAAAAATATAGTTATTGCAAATTTCTTGAAATATTGTGATAAAGCAGGGGCGACCAAACTTGCAGCCCGCGGGCCGCTTTCAGCCTTACTCCGTATTTCCGGTCTGGGAATTATGTCAAAAATAACATACAATTTGGCCCTTTAAGTTACTTTTTTGACATTACCTCTATTAATTATTACTTACTACTTTATATTTGTCAAAGACTTGGCACAGAGCCTCCTCCTTTGTTGGCAAACACTTCCTGTGCACAGGTCTTATGAGTCACTACACATTTTCCAATTAGTCACACGATTGTTGACACTGCGTGTTTCTGCAGTGGAAGTGTGGACGGTGGAGGTTTCCAAGGGCACTTGACTGATAGGATGATGTCTGATCCATGGAGCTTCTTCTGTCAGGAATGCATGGCTTTCTGAGCCTTCAAGAGCCTGCAGTGATGTTCAGTAGGGTTGAGGTCATGTGACTGTGGAGAAAATTTCATGAGAATCATCACTTCCTGTTTTTCTTTAGTCCTCAAATAGTTCTTCCAGACTTTGGCATGTATCTGTGCTGCAGTCCTGCTCTGCAAACAGAGGGTGGAGCGCATCACTGAAGAATGGCCTGCTGCTTCTCCTTGATCCGGGGGTCCGGGGCCACTTCATATGGCTGGTGTTCACCTACAAACTCCAGATATTTCCACCACAACTATAGCTTTGAATGGAGAGAGTGCTATCATGCTCTCTCCTGTTGGTCTTCCTCCACACTAACACTACCACTCCTACTTAAACTGACCCATTAACCACTATGACTGTCTCAGCACCCCCACAGGTCTGGCCTCATTTCCTACCTTTAATAGTCGTTTAGAGAGGTTACCTGTCCACACAGACCCCTACTGTACATTTTTCTGTTTTCAAGACTTTTGCTGGAGTCTTTTGTTCTTTATTTAATAAATTCTCTATCGATGATCGAGCCACTTTTGGCTGGCCTGATCATGAGCTGGATTAAACTGATGCAACTTTCAGTACTTCAAATATTTCAGAACGTATTTCAGGACGTCACACACTACCCCATTAGAAACTGTCAACATGGGGTGGCTGACAGCAGTGTGGTCAGTGCCCACACCATATGGGCATTAATGCCCAAAGCAGCAAGTCTCCGGTTCACATCCCAGCAGGTGAGAACATGCAGTGTTCTCCTTTCTGCTTTCTTTCTGCACGATCCTCGTCACTGCAGGCATAGAAAACAAGTAGTTTCTAAAATAGATCCCTTCAGTTTAACCACATTTGTCTCTGACAAAGCAACGTTACTAAAATAACTTGAGTTTTAGCAGAAAATTGCTGGTCATCCGGGGTCTTAACCAGCTTATCATGATAAGTAGCAAAGTTCTTGCACTGGTTCCTGAACACATGTTCAACAGTCGTGCTGGTTTAAAGTGTGAAATGCTGCCTGTCACTTCCTCCCCTCGGTCAGCAGTTGTAACTCCCTGCTGAGGATGGATGGCAGCGGTACAATCACCTACCAGCCAGTGACGCCATTTGGCCCGATTAATATGTCCTGTCCTACCACAACAAATGCACACACACATGCGCTCGCTCTAGCAGTTAGGGACTCAATAAATCAGACTGCTTTGCAGAGGATGCAGTATTTCTGCTTCCATGAACAGAAAAGGGAGCCCCCAGCTCCCCTCTGCTGAAAATACACAAACACACAGTGACATCCAGCCCTGCACACACACATTCTGCCCCTGCAGGTCGCATGCACAGAGGGAGGAGGTTCAATCATGATCAAAAGTGCTATAAAGCTCCAGCACCAGCATCACAAAATCTTCTCCCGTCTCATTTTCTGTGTGTGCTACACGACTCACACAGGGAAGCCAGAGCCGTTACGCAATGTGGCCCCGAACCTCTCCCACCCCCAGGAAATATTATTCAACACACTCTCTGCAAAGAAAAAAATCAGCCGAGCAGAAATGAACAAGACACCGTTCCCCTCGTTCATCGATCCAAGTTTATGAGCCTCAGACACGCGTCACAGAGCATCGATTCAGTGCGTGCACAAGGTGACTTTAAGGTCCCTTCTCAGGCCACTAAGCCTGAACCTGAGGCACTCCTGAACAATGTTCAGCCTCATTTCAGCTGAGAACCAATACCCAACTTGGGAATTCCCTGACCCACAATGCTTTGTGATATGAGAGGGTAAATTTTCAGTGTCCCCATTAATGTGCCTCCTGGGATGTCTCAGTTACCAAAACAAAAGCAGTGAGTAAAAATCGTAGGATCTTCACTTTACTCTTTTTCTTTAAATTATGACATTCACTCTGTTACACTAACAATAATAAAGTGTTCTGGTTCTTACTCATGCTTGTTATAACTGCATGCATATATGCATATATATATATATATATATATGAAATATGCGCTATACTATCTGACCTATTTACTGTCTGTGGAAGCTGGAATTTCCACTGGATTTACTACATTTTGGTGGTTTTTGAAAACCGGGCATTAAGTAATCACCAGAGCTGCAAGTACTCAGATTACTTGTTTTTTAACATTATATTTTTTTTACTGTAAAGAATCATTTACAGTTGTGACATACCAATGCACCAGCATACCAGTTCACTGTTCATATTGCACATGTATTCTCTGACTTGTTGGTCAGTGGTTGCTGGTGGTCACTAGATGAAATCGGTCGTAAACCGGGTGCTGCACCAAAAACCTCCTTCTGATTGCTTTGGTCTTTAGCGGTTCCCCACAGTTTGCACAGAAGACACTGAGTGATAATAAGCCTTGAAAAGTTCAACACAAACCAGAAGTTGAGAATGTTCTGCATCCAAGCAAATGTTGCACTGGTTGAAACGTGTTGGCTGCAGCACTGAGGCACAGCTTTTACTTTGAAAGTGAGCAGTCTCCATTTTCACAGGTTCGCTAAAATTCAGAGAGTAATTGGTGAGTGTTTGCAGACAAGTTGGTGTCAACTGTGGCAACCTGTTAGCAACCTAATGTCGCAAGAACATTTCTGGTGCAGCACTGTATACATTTTTGCAATCAATTTCATACTGCAACAGGCAGCAAGCTGGCTGTTTTACTGGCACACAGCCAGTAAAACCGATGAATGCAGCTTCCTGGTCAGGAAAATGAAGGGGAGGGGCCTATTTGAAGGTCACCAGATGGCTGTCAGGTCCTATATTTATTTTTTGACGTCTGTAAACATTTTTCATAGGTTCAGTTGTTCATTTTGGGTCATACCAATGACCAAGTCCTCGCCTCACGCTAAGAGATGGAAGAGGGTGGGCAGAAAAGGGATGTTACATTTATAAAGGCAGCTAAGGCCCAGGGACAGGGAGACATGAGCACTCCATGCTGCAGAAACTGAGAGGAAGTTCACCTCCATGCATACTTCCAGATAACACCAAGTATTGTCCCTATCGCTCTGCCACACACTGTAAACAGAAGACAGAAATAGACACAGTGACATCACCCGTTAGTTAGCGTGAAGAGTTTAGGCAGACCATTTTTGCCATGATGAGCGATGACGAGCGAGGGACGGCTCTGACTTGTCAATCACACTGTCGGGATGCTTCACATGCAAATGTGTTAACCACAATGCAGGCAGCAGCCACTGACATCAGAAAATGTGATTATATACAGATATCAGGCAACAAGACCAATGCCAACGCCAACAAATATATTTTGCAGTCACTGTTAATTTTTTCTTCACAGCAAATGACAAACTCCCTATTTCCATGTCTATGACACTATTGCATGTCAGTAATTTCTCTATGCGACTCTTTTCTCTCCAACCAGTTGCAGCAGATGTTTGCCCCTCCCCGAGCCTTGTTCTGCCAGGGGTCTCTTCCTGTAAAAAAAAGGAGTTCTTCCTCCCCGCTGATACCAAGTGCTTGATCATCGGGGGCTGTCAGATTGTTGGGGTTTCCATGTAATATTGCAGGTTTTTACAATCTAAAACACATTGTTATGAACTGAAGCTGAAAAAAGAGAGTTAGGCAAAGAAAAACAAACTATTTGTGGAGCCAGAATCAGGAAACTGTTGTTAAAAACTGGGTTTGAAAATAGTTTCACATTAAGATTAAACTTTATTGATCCCTTGGGGAAGGTCCCGTCAGGGAAATGAGGTTCCAGAAGACTCATCAAGACAATACAATCAACACATACATGGGAGACGAGTGATCACAGAGAAGCGCTGCCGTTACAAAAGATGAAAAAATAGCAAGTTTCTGTCCCCGACTAACTGCTGCGATCTCCACGTTATATCTCACAGGGAGAGGATGCCATGGCAGACTGTTAAACCGGGGGGGTCTCACTGCTCTTTAGTCAGCCTGCTTAACCGAAGATGAAGCTTTTTTGCTAAACCTGCTACTACAGTAAAGGTGTGCGTCTTTATTACAGCAATAATCCATTCTTAAGTCTAGTTCTTCGTACAATTACAGGGTAAGTGGTGGCTGACTGCCGGATATTTATGTGACTCCTTAAAAAACGTGCCCTGTTTTACTTTGAATCCATCTTCTTCCATTAGAAAACACCTTAACGCGCTGCAGCTGTGACCGAGGCTCACACCGCCTCCAATCACATCTGTCAGGTCGTTGACATGAAAAGTTATAAAGCCACGAAGGAAGCAGGCGCTCATCCTCCTCCTCCTCATCATCATCATCATCGTCGGGCGCACTGACAGCTCAGAGGAAGCAGCGCTGAACAAACACGCGTATTCCGGAAGGCTGCGTGGAAAGGCTTACATTAGAGGGGAGCTCTGTGGACCCATTTAGGGGGCAAACGGGGAGCATCATCCACAGAGGCTCGACTGCAAGCGCGGCCAAATCCAAACCCGTCTAAATGAAAAGCACCGAGGCTTCCACCGAAGCTTTGACCAGAGAGTCATTCAGACGGCCCCAAACCCGAAACGGCATTTACCAATCACAGAACAAGCCTGGAACAGGTGAAGCGATATTTGACAAGCTGACAACAGAAGTAAAAGATGTACGTACATGAAAACATCCGGTACCGGACGGAGACCAGCAGCCGCCGCTCACCGCTGCGCGTACGCGTCGCTCAGCGCTCGCCTCTGCGTCTTCTTCGTCAGTTGCTAAACAGCTTCAACAAGCACTACCGCCACCTTCTGGACGAGAGTGAAGCTCAAAACCATTCAATGCTCCTCATCTGTGCTCACAGAAGAGCTGTGCTGACCCCCCACCCAAACAGTTGGCACGCAGAAGAGCAGGTGTAACAACAAGTTCTCAGCGTTTCCGTTCAATAGAAATACTAGACCATAAATTAATCGTGACTGTAAAACAACATCCGCCCCAGCTGGAAGCACAGGTGTGGGTGGTGTTGCACACCTGCACAAATAAAATATTCACAGTTAACTTGATTAGTCACCAAGTATATCCCTTCCATTTTCATACAAGAAAAGCCAACAAAACAGTTCAAAACCCTCATCTGGCATCAAAGCAGACCGTGATCCAGACTGTAACTAGATGGTGCTCAATGCAGAGGTCTCATTCATGTCCCTGACAGGACAAAACTACTTGCGGGCCCTTGTTTTGTGGACTTCGAGAAGTCGTTTGTCCACGTCCCCCGGCATAGCCTGTGGGGGGTGCTTCTGGAGTATGGGGGTGTCTGAGGAGACCTCAGACATAATTTAATTATAAGTGAAGGACTATTAGACTGAAAAACTCCTTTCACTTCATCTGTCAGACATTCCACATCTTCTTTGTCTTGCTGTACCTTAGTCTATATTTATCTATTTATTCTCTTGCCTGTATATTCTTATATATTTATTGTATATTTCTTGCATATATGATAATATTCCTGCTGGGCTGGAGTATGGATCAGGTATTATGGGCTCGACCCACGGTGAAAAAATAAATTCTAAAAATTAGGACTTGTGGTTAATGGGTTTCTATGTTTTGTTCCATGATTACAGACATTGCACTCATCTTTGTTACTTTCGTGAGGCTAATCTGAAGAAAATGGTGCCAGGTTATCGCATGAGTTTACATAAATATGTCCATTCCCCTGACCTCTGTTATTATTGCCCATGATGCTGGAATTATGTTAATGATATTACTGCTGCTGTATGGTACTATTTTTGTACCTACACTGTGAGTGTGGTTGTGTGATTGAGTGTGAGGTGCTGAGTATGCTCTGGTACAACGTGGCAGTGTGGGCACTAAAAAAAGAAATCTGGCCCCAGGCCTATCTTAGTGTTCCTTCTCTCTCTCTCTCTTTACCTCCTTTTTTGTACCTCTCATGCTGACAAGTACAGCCTGAGGCTACATATGTCTCAGGTGTGCACTTACCTGCCCAGATGTGCTGTCTTATACGATGGAGGCATAAGCAGGTAAGCCCATATTTACTCCCATTTCAAATATCTGTTATAAGCCATAAATGGACCCTGTTATTAGAAAGGTCAGGCAGCTTTACACCACTGAAATAGTTCCCAAGCAACAGTGCTGGTGATTATTTTAACATCTGCTTCATCTGTTATTTAAAGTGGTTTTTGCTCTGAAATGTTTCCAGAGCTGTAGAAACACGTTGGTGTGTTTAAAGTATATACAGAATGAAGAGTGAGCTTAGCTCAACAGTAATGTGAAGGTGTCCTATTTTTGTCACTTCACTGTGCTAAAGTAAAAACTAAAGGTTGGTGGGTTGCTCAGTGCAAGATATCAATGATGAGTTCTGTGCAACTATTTGTCAGTTAATTGTTGTATTTCCTAAAAAGTTCCTGTGAGGCAGTTAAAACATTTTGGGATGTGTGATAGATCACATCAAAGTATTTATTACTACGGTAGCGCCGGTCTCTGGCTGCATGACCACAGATGCTTGTCTCTGGATGGGTGATCTGAAACCCTCATTTCGTTGTGTGCCTTGTGTGCACAATGACAGTGAGTTGAACTTTTTTTTACTTTATTATTAAAGCCAATAGTCGTTAGATTTAGGACTATTCATAGGGACATACAGTATATTCAGTACTGAGTTTCATCACACATAGTAAATACAAAACACAGTTTTCACACTGATTCCAATTTATTGAAATAGCGCCAAATCACAACAGTAAGCTCAAGGCACTTTTTATTGTAATGTAAAGCAATATTTGTGCAGACCCTTGCCTTTGATATACTTTTTGTACTTTTTTGAGTACTTTTATTTTTTGTAATGCATTTAATGTCTCCATCAACCAAAGTTTATCTTCCAGGTCATTTGAGGGGCTAAAAATATTGATTGTTCTGCAAAAGGTCCTGAGAAAACTTTGTTTTTCATATGACTGGATACTAAGTCATTGTTTCCGAAGTAAAGCAGGAATGCAAAGATGAGAAAAACTGCTGCCAGATAATATTTTTTTCTTTTTTAATTTAACTTTTACATAGTGGGCCAACTATTTTGAAATTAAAATTGTAAATATGTTTCTTTTTTCTATATGTTTGTTCATGTCTATGCACTGCGCTTTCTCTGTGGCTCAAACGCTGTTTCCCTGCAGGGCCTCAATAAAGTTAACTTAGAAAGAACAACACAAAACAGTTGGGATGATGATTTGCCTCTCCATAAACAGACAGTGGAATAAAACGTCTTTAAATGTACTGGAGGGAACTTCAGTTACTCTGAACATTCCTGTTAAAGTTCGTCAGTCCCTTCAGGGTCACATTTGATTGCTCTGTGAAAACATGTTCATCTGCCAGGCTCTTTTTTCCTTTTCTTTTTAAACCAGGGGAGCAACTTGCAAATCTTATATTCAACTCAGAACAGAACAGAAACAAACACAAAACAGACGTTTAATGACAGGTAGTAGATGTTCATGATACTTTTTCTACTTTTACTTCATGCTTGATATAACGTGTTTTTCTTTATACACTGCTCAAAACATTAAAGGAACCCTTTTTAAAAAGGGTGGTCGCCCTATGGGCCGGGTCGTCCTGTGCCGCTGGGGCCTTGTGTGGGCGCCCGGGTGGCCGGTGTACCTCCTGGTTTCTGGGTCTGTTCACTGTCCCTTGGCTCGTGTAGTGCTTGGGGCCCCTCTTCTGGGTGCCCGTGCTGTCTGGGTGGGGCCGGCCGTGCTGTCGTTCTCAGTTGGTTTTTATGAGGGCCTCGGACACCAGACTTTCCTGCATGTCTCTACCTTGGCACGGGGGTTTCCATGGTTTACACTGCTTTTTAGCCTTTGATACAGATATCAGACACATGGCTTTCTGTTGCCATCTTGAGCTGTCTAGACTCAGCACACTATCTAGCCTGGTCTTTGATACTCTCTATGCCCTTGTTTAGGGATGCTGGTTTCCACTAGGAAACCACTTGGATTTAGTAGGATCTTTATTAGGGATCTTGTGCATGTTCTCACAGGTGCATGAATACGGGTGGACACACACGTGCACACATACATGAGCACACACACACATGCACACAAAAACACACACACACACACACAAAGGGGGGGGGGGGGCAATGATGTAGAATACCAGCCAAACAGATGCCTATGACTGCAGCTCTAATACAGACGGAATTTCAATTTCCTGTCTGTTTCAGCTGCATGACCGGGATATCTGTTAAGATTTTTGTTTTGTCTGAGGATCCCAGAAAAAATATTCCCAAAGTCATCCACTCTGATTATCAGTCTTTTGCAAAAAAAAAAGCCCAAAAAACAAATCTGACCAGCGATGACATGGACAGCCACATATCATCCTTCAACATCCATTCAACCCCCAAATCCGAACTGACTTAATGCTCTCTATTGAGAAAACCCAGGTGTGTTTTCAGCACTGTAGCCAGGCTGACAAAGAGTCAGAGCTCTGTAGAGCCGAGTATTCCTTTCACTTTAACTAGTACTGACTTCATGGATTTCTTTACAAATGAGATTTTAGATTTAGACAAAAAATTGATCACAACCGTCCCACAAATGTGTCATTGAGTAAAACAACTGAGGCCAAACACTGACATGTCTATTAAACCCCAAGATAAATCTGCCATTATTAACAGGTTACGTAGCACAGGCTTTCAAGATCGTTGTAATTAATAATGAGGCCATTACTTAATTACTATTTTAGAAATTAGCAGCAGCTTTTGAACTTTGCTTTTATTTCAAAGATTGTGCAAATAATAGCTGTAAATCAGCTGTGTGATAATCTGCAGAGGAATGGTGTAAATGGTGTGTTTCTGCCAGGATATAGAGTCCATCATAGCAGAGTTTCAGCAGTGATGTATTGTATATTGTGTTTTTTTGTTTTTTTACAATATAAAGTGTCGAGTTAATACCTGTTTTCTGTTACATAGATTAAACAAATTTGTTTTTTAATTTTATTGATATAGATCAAATGAATCACACAATAAATTAAACTGAAGAACATAATTTAACGAATACACATTCATGTCTTTGCGTTCAAACAGAGTAAGGTGATTTTGCTAGATCAGCAGAGACCAGCAGAATGAGCCCAGCAAGCGTTTGCAACAAACATCAACACAACATGATCTTTCTGCTGATCATCAGTGAGTTCAGCTCATTCACTGCCACATGTTGTCTGAACCATCAATCAACCAAGGAAGCGTAGAAGGAAGGAGAATTCAGTATTTATTAGAGTTTGATTAGAGATTAAAACTTTGTGTGGACTAAGAGCTGTAGAAGTTCTCAAGTTGTTACAAATGTGTGATGTCAGATCAGCTGTGATGAAAAAATAGAGGTTCAGAAAAATGACAAATATGGATTAAAGTAAAAAATAAAGAAAATCAGTTGATCAGCTGAAGATGTACCTCCTCTCTGAGGATAAGTTCAAGCTGTTATGACCAGGGTAGAAAGTCTTCAGGTAGATTAATTCAATTCAATTCAAAGATCTTTATTGGCCCCTAAGGGCAATTTCTACAGGCAGTAGTAAACATTAAAAAACAGTTGTACCATAGACCAGAAACAAACATCCAGACAAACAAAAAAACTAAAAACTCAGGATCAGGTGTGCCTTTGCAGGAAGAGTCAGACTGCAGGTATTTAAGTGTTAAAGATTCTCTGTTCTATCAGCAGCATGAAGATTTTCAGACATGCAATCACTTGTCGAAGACTGAGGGTGGATTTTTTTCACTTGTTGTAACTTGTTTTTTCTCTTAGCTTGTTGAATTTAAACTTCTTTATTCACTTTTAGTCTTTCTTTGTTAAAATGTAAACACAAAAACCTTTCTTCTTCTGCAAATGATTCGTCATGTCTGTTCAAATACCATAGACATTGTTTCCTAATGTAGAAGAAATCTCCAAAATCTCTTTGACCAGTTTGTCCCTCTGCAGTTTTTCTTCCAGCAGTTCACCTTCAGGACCTCAAGGACTACCAGGACCCATGCCCCAGTGGCTTCTGTAATCCCCAGCTGGGTGACCTGTTGGTGGGTCGTGCTGCTCAGCTCTCAGCCTCATCCACTTGTGGTCTAGATGGACCTCAGAACTACTGCATCATCGGATATCTGGAGGTCAAAATTAAAACTCATGGAGTGTGACACAGATGAGTGTGTGTGCGTGTGTGTGTGTGCGTGTGTGTGTGTGTGTGTGTGTGTGTGTGTGTGTGTGCTAAGAGGTCATTCACTATTATCGACATTTTCCAAAGCGTACAAACTGTGCGACAGGGGGACTGGGTTAACAGCCAATATACGCTTTTTCATAAATGTTGGTCAGAACTTTGTAATTTGAGCACTGCCACCTGACTGCCAATGCCTGAAGCATCCACTCTCACCACTGCACCATTGCATGGTCTGCAGTGAAATGGCATCTGGTCTGGCAGATCAGTTCAAAGGCCTCTTTGAATTCTCTAAAACAGAAACAGAAAACAATGATGGGTTTTATTCAGAAGGTATGTACATTAATTCTACATGTTCTTGGTGTGCTTTCATCTCTGCCGGCCCATATATTTGTGCATAATCTGGTGATCGGCGGCTGGCACTGTTGCCAACTTTGTGTAAGAAAACTTGCTGTCGGCTGTCTCAAAACTCGCTAGAAGTCACTAAAGGACAAATCGATGTCTGGGAGTTAGGGGTGTCCCCCTCGGTGCCGAAGATAGAGTATACGAGCGCTGTGTGTACACAAAACACAGCGACGGCAGAGTTTTCAGGGGTTTTCTTTGTTTTTTGTTTTTTTTAAACTTTATTAATCCCTTTGGGAGGGTTCCGTCAGGGAAATTACAGAGGGTTTCAGATCACTCATCCAGAGACAAGCATCTGCGGTCATGCCGCCAGAGACCAGTGCTACCATTAGGCAATGTGGTTTCTGTGTCTTGCCCAAGGATACTTTGGCTTTTCGGTTTCCGGTGTTGTGCCAAAAAATGATTTGCAATTTTTTTCAAATGCAGTATCTTTGCTTATATCAGTAGCCTGTGGTGGGGTGGCTGTGGCTCAGGAGGTAGAACAGGTCACCTACCAATCGGAAGGTCGTGGTTCGATTCCTGGCTGCTCTGGACTGAGTACCAAAGTATCCTTGGGCAAGATACTGAACCCCAAGTTGCTCTTCGATGCAAGTGTCAGAGTGTGAATGTTAGGTAGTAAGCACTTAGCAACAGAAGGAAGTGAATTTAAATGTGTTGCTAGAGTAGAAAAGCATTATGAACTAGTCCATAAGATAAAACTTTAATGATCCCACAACGAGGAAACTTACGCATTACAGCAGCTCAAAAAGTACAAAGACTACAAGGATGAATAAAACAAATGAAATCAAATAGAACAGAAAAACGCTTTATCATTAGCCTAATAGCATAATTGCCTAAGGCATATTTTGAGATACCTACCTAATTCTACTCTGCTAACAGTGCAGATTCATTTAGATAGATATCTCAATTTTGTCCAAAATATGACTTAGGCATTTATGCTATTAGACTAACGAATAAAACCTCAATAGCAATACACATCTACATAAACATACATATACAAATAGATCAGAAACACTATATACAGATATCAAAACACTATATACATTTGTAGCCAGTGAGGTACATGGCAATCATAGTATGCATTCTATGGGTGAGAGTGTAATAAATAATAAATAAAATGTGTAGTATGTACAGTATGGATAAAGTGATGGCAGTGGAGGTGAAGTGTCCAAGTGATTCATGACAGTCCAACTGCTGTGGGGATGAATAACCTGCGAAAGCACTCCTTCCTGCAGCGAGGATGTTTCAGTCTCTGACTGAAGGAGCTGCTCAGCTCACCCACGGTCTCATACGGAGGGTGGTGGGGGTTTTGTCCATG
>VUQK01039461.1:0-13509 GCA_015106715.1 Bujurquina vittata
AAAGGATAAAGAAATTTGAATATACGTGAAGGGGGGGGGAAATGATAATAGTTTTTTAAAGTTAAAGAAGCTGATTGAAAACAGGTTGAAGTTATACATTTGAATCAGTTTTTGGGACCATTCTGCACAGCGTCTGAAAGTTATGGAACCACGAGCTGAGCCAGGTTGTTTTCACCACTGTGACATCACCCGGTGGTTTGTGAGTCCAGTCTTTGGTGGTAAGGTGGTGAGGAACTGTGTGTGTACTGTGGTCAGTAATATAACCTTACTTTGGCATGGGAACAGTCTTATCTCCAAGTAAAGCCTCGAGCTGATGTGTGAATTTCCTCCTGGTTTTGTAGCTTTGGGGCACACTGTGATCTTTCTGAGCAATGCGGCATTAATTGTTTAAAGGTGTCAGGAATTAGCTGCTAGCTACAAACAGGAAGTCACTGTGGAAGATCATTAAGCGGTGGAGAGGTGGCCTAGAGGAGCAGAAGCAGGTTTATCATTGAAAGGACCCTGGTTCAAATCTCCCTGAGCAAGGCCCTAGTGCCTTGCAGCAACAAAGCAACTTGAAGAGTGCAGTTTGAGGTTTATTTTGCAGGAATGCAGCTGAGATTGACTCTGCGATCCACCTGATCCTGTGTTGAATTCATGGTGGTCTTAGGCCCTGTTTACACGAGAATGTTTTCAGGGGAAACTGTGTCATTTCACCGTTTTCATTACGTAATGCGTTCAGTACGAAACGCGGACTCGAGACACGGAAACACTGTTGTTCTATTGCCAGGCCACAAGTTGGCGCTGTGGATACAGGAGTCGCAACCACAGTGCGCATGTGCCAGTACCCCCCTTTTCTAAAAGTAGCGTTTAGGGTTTTTTTTCCGTGTAAACTGGAGGCCAAACGTATCAAAACTTTACTGTTTTCATCTGAAAACGTTCTCGTGTAAACGGGGCTTCACATAAAGAGAAATTGCTGGCAATATGCTGGCGCTTATAACAGTTCATGCTTTGTGGATCAAAAATGCACAACTTACCAATTAGATTCTTAGAACTACTTTTTATGCTTAGCATCGTATACAAGCATGAAATGTAAATACTCTTAAGCACATGTCATACATGCATCTACCTGTTATAGTGCTATTCTAAATCAAAATGCATGATTTTCTCTTCATTGTTCAAAGGAAAAACAAGCAGAAAATCAAGATATTGCTATTGAGGTAGATGTGACAGCTAATCACGATATGCATTTTTGATTTTTAGATACTCTGCTGCTCTGAATTAGGGTAATTATTAGAACGCTGCAGCCAGGAAGAACGAGCAGGATCGCAGTCAGCTAATTTGCCGCTCCGTGGAAGGCACTAGAGGAGGATAATGTAGTGAGTCACGCCGAGTGCTCAAGTTTTAGTGAGAGGGGGAAAATATGAAAAGAAAAATGGTGCTTGAAGCCTGTTAATGATACTTGCCGAGTTACAGTACTGTGCAAAAGTCTTGAGCCACCCCTCATTTCTTTATATTATTCTAGTAAAATGGGAAATAGGTGCAAACATACATGTAAATATAGTCTATAAGTCAATATTTGGTATGACCACCATCATCCTTTAACAGAGCCTGATCTCTCTGAGGAAAGCTTCCTTCTAATTGTTTTAATTAGTCCTTAGAGATAGTTCTCCAGGCTCAATGAAGGACATGCCAAATCTCTTCCTTGGATGTTGGCAGCCTGTTTCATGGTGCATCAAAATCTGACAGTAATTTTCATCAGTTTTGACATGATCCCCAACGCCACTGCCTGAAACCATGACAGAGCCTCCTCTTAGGAAGCAAAGCAGAAAGAAACGAGTGTTGGCTCAAGACTTTTGCACAGTACTGTATGAAACGCACATTCAAATAGTGAAGAAAACACAGGGTAGCTCTTGCTTATTATGTCCAGTTTGAGGAATAAACTGGCAAGTGTCCACTTTAAAGCCATAATCTCTGTCAGATGATCACTCCTAGATATCTATTTTAAAGCTTCCTGCAGATCCACTTTGCTTTAATTAGGAAGACAGTCAGAGATTATCTTCATTCTTTCTGTCAGGATGCCTTTACTGTCTCCAGTGTGAGTGCTGTACCTGCCAGCAGTGCAAATAACACCGCGTTCTGATAATAAACCTGATTCAGGAGCTCTGTGGACCGAAGCAGACAGCGGGTATTTTAACAGACACTGCTGTGCTGTTAGAGTCCAGAGCGCAGGGCCATTTGTCTCCTTGTCGATGGTATTGACAGTTTCAGAGCCTGCTGGGAGCCTAAAGAGAAAATCAACACTCCACAGTAAACAGGATTTATGTCCAAATAGTGTTTTCTAACGAACTGAAAAGCTGAAGTGTCGAATCTGGTCCACTTCTGTGATTTATTGTCTTTAAGTTAGCTGCTGTCCCTCAGGATTGATAATTACTTATTTTCCCTCCTTCCTCTTTTTCCTTTTTTAGCTGCATTAAAACCGCGGACGGGCATTCTCAGTATAATTGTTTGAGTTTTACAACTTTGCCAAGCAGAAAAGCTTCTGTAACTCGCAACATATTGAAAGACTGAGCTGATGAATGTCCATGTCTCCTGAGGTTTCATGCTGTTGGTCAGCATCAGAATAAATCCACGGAGCCAACATGCCGTGAGTGAAGAGTCCAGACTGCTGCTGTTGCTGTAATGATGTGGGAATGTTTCCTTGGCACACTCAATACCAACAATCATTGCTTGAATGCATAACAGGTATTATCGGCGACTGTTTGCATCCCTCAGCGGCCACAGTTTGTGACTTAATGGCTGCTTTTAGCGGGATAACGCTCCAGGCCAAGTCTAACTCTAATCAACCAAGAGGACACGGGAGGCCTCCTCAGTAAGCATATACACATATATCTCCATCTGAGATTTGTATGCTGTCACTGAGAGGTCAGAAATTCCAACCAGTGTTGGTTCAGAGCTGCTGTTTTCAAAGGGCAGCCAATCAGAAGAAAGCTGTTTTAAAGGGGGAGGGGTATGAGAGAATATGAGAGAAAGCATTAATTTGAACTGTGACTCATGCAAAGCTTTTCTAGTAAAGTCCAAGAATAAAATATGGAAATTAGCATCGTAGTTAACCTTAAAGCTGAAACCGATAAACAACCTGTTAAAATGTAGTTTTTACACGCTGTGCTTTGACAATAGGACAGCCTAAATGAGTATAATACCAGCCTTACTGCTAACATTTCAGTCTGACACTACTTTTGATGGTTTAAGGTGTCTTCTGACTAAATTTAAAGCAAGAGTTTCACACGTAAAGTCAACTGAAAGCCATGAAAAAAAAATGCATATTTGCTGTAGGTGGTGCAAACCGAGGCATGTTCAGGCGGTCTGAAAATGCAACCGTATGATTTGAAAAATGTGTGTGACAGTAAAGGGAAAGTCAATCTGTGTTTGGTTTCCCAGCCATCAGCAGAAATCAAACAGGTAGGACAAGCTGAGTAATGGCTTTGGGTTACCCTGAGCTGCATACCTCACACATACGCCAATCTGCTCATTAGATCTGAATATCTCTTGAGCTGATGGAGACAGGAGAGGAAATGTCACACGCATGCTAATGAACCATGCTTCCGAAAAAGCACACTGATATTGATTTGATATGTTTTAAGTCATTCTGCCCAGATTTTAAGTTTCTAACAAAAAAAGAAAAATCGAGCATATCGACGAATACTGAATGCATTAAACTGCCCCTACGTCGCCTCTCGCCACTGAAAGTACGGTTCATGTTTTGAAGTTCTGTGAAGCCGACGAGTTTCTCGGTTCTGGCTTAGAATCGACTGTCACTGTCCATCTAAACTAAGTCTGAGCCTCGAGCTTTTCCAGCTACGCAAACAGCACGAAACACCATCACTGGCTCCTTCTGACGTGGAGGAGCAGCAGCTCTACTTTGTGTTCTTCCCGATCTCTTCAGCCCATCTGATCAATGGATAAAACTTTCTGTAACTCAACCCAAGTGGTTTCAGAGTCTAAAAACAGACACGCGTTATCGAATGCTGCCATTTAAACTCCTTGCTGTCCACTGTGAACTCCTACCTGTGACCTTAGGCCTGTAAAAGTATCTCGGTGTCACTCCAACTAAAGCAATTCTTCACGTAATCTTTGGAAAATGAAAGCTTTAAATGCCATCTGCCTTTTTCTGAGTATCCAAAACCCCCCTTCAATCGGGCCTTCTTATCTTATTTATTCAGTTTGCGTATTAGTAAAGAACTTTTTAGAAACTGATTAAAATATTCATTCATGCTCGCAGACAGACGGCACGACATCATCTCGGTTATCCAGTGGAAGTCTCGCACAGGCAGGCTGTCAGTCAGCTCGGCTTCAGCGTGAATGTGTCCTCATATGAGCATCGCATTAAGTCAGAACATCAATTCAAAGAGTTCTTAACATCATAAATAAACTAAATATCTGTTGATGGCAAGAAATCTTTGATCAGTGGTGTGAACATACATATTTCACTGCAGTTCAAACTGCAAATCAAAGTTATTAGCAGTTATGCTGAGAAGTCAGATGAAGCAGGTAAAGGCTTTCATGTTTAAACACTCTGAGACCTCCCAGCTCGGGAGCCGGGAGCACATTAATGCAGGGTGAGCTGAATGAATGCCAAAGCTTGAGGAAAGCTGTTATTTTGGCGTAAGTCCCCGGTGAGCAACTTCCACAAGAACCACTGTCTTTAATCAGTTTCCATTGCTTCTTTTTATATGCATGCTATAGTCCAGCAGTATTGTTCATATACAGCACTGTTGCAGCCTGGGTAAATATATCCACTCGGAGGCAGATCAGGGGTGAATCATCCCCTTCTGACACATCTTTCTTTTGAACCAAGTAAACACACTGTGGCACTCGGGGAGGCTGCAGTATTGTTAATGCTGGAATCAGAAAGAGTAGAAAATGCAGAAGTCCTGCAGTTTCTCTTCGTGTTGTGGTTTATTCAGAGTTGGCTGCTGAAGTGCCCCATTCCCAAGATGCAATCAGACATGCAGTCTTCCCTGTATGTCTAATTGCATCCTGCAGACACTGCATGTAATATTACCATCTGACAATACAGCCTTAGTGCTCCAAAGAAATACAGGATGCATGGGGTGATCATTCACTCACAGATGGGAAGATAAAACTGTGTTTCTGAGGATTAAGAGTGTGCCGATCTCCAAATGTTTCCTGCAGCCATATTTGGCTCACCATATTTATAGTACATACAATAAACGTACAGTGTTTATTAGATACAGCTCTACTGCGGCGCCATGCCATGCAGACTGTTGTCATTCTGCTGCGACAGTAATATTTAAAGGTTTTTGTTAGAGGTGAATAATTATGTGATGTAGCGCTGAGGTCACAGGGATAGAGCTGAAGCGGTCATCCTAATTTTTGTTGACTTCAGGCCAATATCTGCATTTTATAGTACATGTTAGGCTAGCAGGGGTTTTGTGGCTTGCCTACTTAACCATTTGTACTTGTTACCAAAGAATTTCAGCTCAGGCTGGACAGGTTACAGAGGTATCAGTATCTATATTGATTTCACATTTGTATAGTTAGAGCCAGAAAGATGTCAATGCTCACCAGTTTTGGCTGGTAGCAACCTGGCAAGCTCATCTGTCCAAGCTAACGTTAGCTTGCTCCCATGGCAGAAAGATGCTAATCGAATTAATAATTAATAATTGTGACCATACTGAGGGATGTTTAAGTATCATAATATTAATAGTAGCAGCCTATTAAACTAAGACGTTAAAGGTTGGTCTTGACTTTTACTTCTTTTTAGCTTCTAGAGCAAAATTGTCTTTTTAATTAATTTTGGCAAAATATGCAAATGCACTTCATTCAGAGGTATTTGTTAGAGCCCAGTGTGTTAAATATAAATACACAATTATCTCTGAAAATGCCATCATTACTTTAAGTCATTTTCTTGTGCTTTAAAGTCAATAATCCATCAAGAGTCTGTAGGACTGCCGATTTAACTCAGTGGGTGGTTTTGTGCTGAAACTCCATTCAACACGTGTTCCACAGTCGGGGGGTCGCACGGTGAGCCGTGTGGGAGTTGGTGACATTGAATGCAGGTATGGACTGAAGGCTTTGAATGGAAATCATGCTGTAAGAGACTTAATTAGAGAAACATGGTGATTTGTGGCTGATACTCAATAAATTCAGTCTGTCAGGAGTGAAGCTCTGCATCTCATGCATAATATTAATATAATATACAATATATTCAGCTGCTCTCTTATTCAAAAGGGGTCACAGAGCAGGCAGCTGCACATGTTTGATTTGACAGATTTTTTTCTTCCTGACACAACCCCAAAAGAATCTGTGTCTGCTCCTGGAGGTGAAACAAAGTTTTTTTTTTTTCTCATTAAGTAAATGTGTAAACCACTACACTATAGAGCCACTAATATACTGCATGCAGTATAAAATATCATATTTAACTGATGGAGACTTTTCATATGGCTGGATGTCTTTTTGTCTTGGCCACAGAAAGGATCCCGCGATCATCCCCTTGTGGTGTCGTCTGAGGATGTCCAGGATATTTTCTTTTGTTGATCTCATGAGTGCGTTCCATGTTTTTAATAAACCCACCAAACGCACATCTCTCGGGATTTGTTTAATTTTTACTGCCAAACAATGCCCTGTTTCATTTGCCACCAGAACAAGTCATGGCTGGGATTCCAAGTACTCATTTATGGAATGACTGACCTATTGCCTAAACCCATCACCACTCTCCATGGTAGTGCAACAGTGTGAAATGACCCAAGAAAAGAATAAAAACTGCTAACACGATGCACAACATGTCCTTAACAGTGGGATTGTGCCTCATATTGGTTCAAGATGCAGAGACAACATCTCCAACAAATAACGCAGTAATATTAAACTGCAGCAGAGCGTCAGCAGTGTTCTCTTCTCTCTGGAATTCATTTTAAATAGGAAACCTTCAAATGTATTTTAATTTTATCTGTAGAGCATCTATAGAACATAGATATAACCATCATGACAGAATAAAGCCATTTTTTTGTCCCTTTTTTTAGACTGGATATGAGGGTAAAGGGTGGATGCAGTTGGCGATCATGCCCATTCACATACCATCTGGTAAATCACAAGGTTGGTCTGTCCTAAATCATACCCTCTATTTTACTCTAAATGAGACATAATTAACTTTGTGCAGATTTAAATAAGATGTGAAACTGGTCACAGAGACGGAAAACTAATAAAAAGTATTTACTGATCTCATAGATAAAGAAAGCAGAATAGATGATCATCATCATCAAAGACGTCTATATACAATTGTTTTTGCGGCAGAGGAGTCGACCCCTGCTGGCCACTATAAAGAATGCAGTTTAAGGCACTTTCAGATTGGGTTCACGTTTCAGACCTGGTGATCTGTCACATAAAAATTATGCAGGACATCCCCTGATGTGGTGCAAAAGGTGCCGTAATTTAAGTACATTTCTTGTGATGTCTTCATTTTTGGAGCAAAAATAAATGTATGAAAATCCTAATGACATAACTGAGTCTGACCATCAGACTCTGGTGGCAGACTTACAGCTGCCGTGTTTGAGTGTGCCAGCATTTGAGCCACAAATTTATCTCAGCTGGTTTCCAGAAAGTGTATTTATTAAAAAAATTCACACATACGTTATATTGAGATTGCTGAAACGTGTTTTCTGTCCTCTGGTCGTGCACACGTCATCAGTTGTTTGGCAATAAGAAACCCGTCTGCACCTCTCAGGATAGGGTAAGTCATGTAACCCCACCTTTCACCGTGACCTCATGTATACAAATTATAAAATGACCGACTCCACACTGAACATAAAGAATGTACGTGGAATTTATGGCCGAGCTGTGCTTTTGTGTGTTTTTCTTGGATGAATTGTTCCGCTTGCCTTCATGTGTGCGCTAACAGACTAGTTAGTGTGTTGCAGGAGAATGAGTGCAGTTCGGTCAGTAAAGGGTTGACTGTAGAGAAAACAGACTGCTGAGTAAATAACCGTAAGTCTGTCGATGATTTAATGTGCATTTTTTTCTGTAAATGCCTCGAGGCTGCAGCAGCTGGACAACTGCTTTCCCAGGATGCTTTACAGCTCCAAGACCCAGGAGGGTGGGTGTGTGTTGTGTGTGTGCATGCGTGTGTGTGTGTGTGTGTGTTTAGTCACTTGGGCATATTTCCAGATGGTACGATTCCTGTGCCGTCGTGCTAGCTGGAGTATGCATACGCTCACACAGAGATATGTGTTTGCATACTTGTAAGGGCTCTCTGCACATTTGTACTGCTAACCCTGCCCTGGTTCTCACCTGCACACTGAAATTGAAGCTTAAAATGTTTTCTTCCCTCGAGTCTCACCTCTATGAAGCATGCGCATAATTACACAACAATACGTTAAATCCAGAGTGCCAGCACAATGGATGCCTCTGTCTCCTCCCACAAGAGCGCCGATTAAAGGAGAGGGACAAAAGAAAAAGACACCTCACACCTTTAAATGTTTCCATTTAACTGCAAAGAAGTATGAGTATATGACAAAAAAAAATTACATGATTATGTACTGTGTTCTAAAACAATCCACAACAACAGGAGTTAAAAAGCTTTTTCTCAGAGTTCCTGTTGCTGAGACAGAAAAGAAATACAATATGAACATGAGGGGTGGGCTTGAACCTGCAACCTTTGAGTCATAAACCTTTTGATTTACCAAACTGCACCACAGAGCATCTGCTCAGCTGCTGCATTTCATCCTGTTTAACACTCTATCCGAATACTTTGCCTCATTAAAATTGTAATACTGCTCATATTAGTACTACAAAAACCTGCTGTGTAGGGTGGAAAGGTTTTACTGATGTTGGTACAAGCTGAAGCCCTGCAGACACAGGACAGCTCTTATTACACATAAACCCACAGCACAACTGTCAGAGCTGAACAACTTCAAGTTTTAAATAAGAAATAATATGCGATCAAATCTGACCTGGGCTCAGTTCAGAGGTACGTAAACATGTGGCTCACAAACTGTAGAGCAAACCTAAGCATCAAAAATGAAACTGAATACTCACACATTAAAATACAACTTTATCCAAAATGCATTGAAAAAAAAAAGATGGTTATGATGGTTAATAAGAGGAAACGCATTGCCAAAAGTATTCCCTCACCATCCAGTCACTGCTAAATATTCCACAGTCAGCTGTTAGTGGGATTTTAACAAAGTGCTCTGCCATGAAGTGTTAGGCCACGTACAATCACAGAGTGGGGTGGATGCTGAGGGTCATAGTGCACAGAGGTCACCAACTTTCTGCAGACCTCCAACCTTCATGTGGCCTTCAGATCAGCTCAAGAACAGAGAAAGCTTCATGGAATGGGTTTCCATGGCACCATCACCAAGCTCAATGCAAAGAATCGGAGGCAGTGGTGTAAAGCACGCCAACACTGTGGACTCGAGAGCAGTGGAGACGTGTTCTCTGGAGGGATCAATCACACTTCTCCATCTGCCAATCTGATGCTGGGTTTGGTGGTTCCAAGTGTAAAGTTTAATGGTGGGGGTGGGGTGGGGGTGTTTTCAGGAGTTGGGCTCGGCCCCTTAGATTCAGTGAAAGGAACTCTGAATGCTTCAGCATACCAAGATATCCATCCATCCATTTGCTTCCGCTTATCCTTTTCAGGGTTGCCGAGGGGCTGGAGCCTATCCCAGCTGGCATTGGGCGAGAGGCAGGGTACACCCTGGACAGGTCGCCATTCTGTCGCAGGGCCAACACAGAGACACAGACAACTATTCACACTCACATTCATTTTTTCCACCCATCCATACCAAGATATTTGGGACAATTTGATGCTCCCAGCTTTGTGGGAACAGTTTGGGGATGGCCTCTTCCTGTTCCAGCATGGCTGCACACCAGTGCACAAAACAGCACCATAAAGGCATGGATGAGCCAGTTTGGTGCGGAAGAACGTGACTGGTGTCAGCCTGATAGAGCATCTTTGGGATGAATTAGAGTGGAGACTGTGAGCCAGACCTTCTCTCCAACATCAGTGTCTGACCTCACAGACGTGCTTCTGGACCTGGATGTAAAGTCTGCCCAGAGGCCTATACTATGAAGCAGGATTTCATCTTATCCAGGTAACCTCGGGGTTAACCCTGGGTTTTCTGTAACACCAAGGTGGTGAACTTCTTACCAGGTTATATTACACTTGGTAACTTATGCTGTGAACCTCAAAATTAGAGATCAACAGGTATGAAATCATGACCTACTGACCCATGAAGTGTCCAGGAAATAGCGTCACCAGTCCTCGAAGGTTTTCAGTATCTAAACTCTTTGTGTTTCTATCATGAGCAGCAGTAATAAATATAGAATATTACGCAGCTTTATTTCTTGATTTTTGTTTTCGTCAGTGAACAATTTTATGGTTCTATCAGCATAAACATGTGATCCTTAAACAGGACACCTTCACCGTACCTAACGCACAAACTGTGCGTCACAGGAATATCCGTGTATTAATTTGAAGATTTAGGACATTTCTAACATGTTGTTATATTTGAACCGCTGCTTAGTCTCTTTTGCGTTGCTGGATTTGCAGCTACGAGAACACAGAACACACACCTGTTCAGTCAGTTCCCTCCCCTGAGACATAAAGAGCAGCGCTGAGAGTGAACTCGGTGATAAAATAATGAACTGGAATTAAAATGTTTATTGCAGCGTTCTGTGCTCCTGACTGACCCGTCTCAGGGTAAGTTGAAGTAAGGGAACGATACCCTGGGTAATCTGAACTCTCTTCGGAGTGCGGGGCCAGGTGTGACCGGGCTGCAGGTGGACTCCAGACACCAGAACACTGATTCACATGGAGATATCTTTATAAACCCTTCGTCTAGTTTTGATGTGGGGACCCTCAAATTAAAGCCCACACTCATTACCCACCTTTGACTCGTACGTTCAGCCCTGGTTCCCGCCTGCACACTCCAATCAAGTCTTAAAGGGGAGTTCTGTCATGTTTTATCCTGGTCTGCTTCTCATTATTGTCTCGTGTTAGGATCAGTTTGCAGACCAACCAGCCCCAGCTGGAGTGTCTTTTTGTCTCCAGTCGATGAGATCGGCATGCTTAACTCATCTTATTCTTGCCTTTCTTAAACTTTGAGATCGTTTTATATTTTCTGCTGTAACTGTGAGAACTGGAATCGATCCACAGCTGCACACACGCATGCAAACCTGTGTGTGACGAAATGATGAAAAGATGATTATTGGCTTTCCTTTTGGTCTGATCTTTTCCGCCCTCACACACTGTCAGCAAAATTACAATACCGCTTGTTTTAATACTACAAAAACTTGCTGTGTGGACTGGAAAAGTTTTCAAGCTTAAGCGAGTGAGTCCCAGGAGCAGAAGATCCGACTAGAAACTCGACAGCATGGGGTCAGATCCTGGATTGGGATCGAGCCAAAAATGGGCAATGATCAACATAAATGTGTGGTTCAAAAACAAGCTAATAATGCAAATAAGAAATGGATAAGTGGAAGAAAATGGATAGAGTTCAAAGCATTAAAAAAAAATAAATGCTACCTGTATTTTATGTAGCATGATTTTTTCCTGCAACCCGTGTGAACTGTTTACCTGGATGCAAAAGTGTATGACTGCAGAACCCAGAACGCTTTGGGTACCACACATCCTGTGCTGTGTGCCCTGAGTCAGAGTTAGCACATAAAATCACAGAGCAGACATTAAAAAGCAACAAGCTGTTTTTAGTTGGTTGCCTTCACAGTTGAATAATCATCACAAACCCAGAGTGAGCTGATTTATTTGACCACTTCAGGCTTCTGTGGGCTTTCGGGCTTTCTTGTATATGAAAGGTAATGAGGGTCATTTGTGTTACGCCTGCATCAGGAACACCAGTCACAGCTGTACACGGACTGATTTCAGGCACAGTTCCAGATTCTTCCCATCAAAACTTCTGCTCAAAAACCCACACCGTAACATCCAGTAATTCTGGATTTTCAGAAAGCACCACTTCTGAACATCCACCAGGTCACCAGTGACCTGTGTCGAGTTAGGGTTGAGGTTTATTTCAGCCACATGCTGAGTGAGCCAATCTTTGGAAAATTAAGCAAAACAACAACAACAACAGAAGACATTTGAAAGGCTGGAAGCTGTTTTTCAGACTGAATCTTTTCCACTTGCTAAAAGTTGCCTTCACTGCGTTTCTCTGCTCGCAGTAAACAGATCGTGCTTGTTGAACCTCAGACTATTAAATCCATTTAGAGTGTGATGCTAAAAGTTGAAATATTTTGAAGTGAAGGCACTCTGGGCTGTGAAAACATGCCACACTCTCAGCTCTGTCAAGCACATGAAACAGCAGCTCGTTTATGGGGAGCGGGAGGCAGCAGAGGAGGCTTCTGCTCGAGTGTTAGCTGAGGCCTGTCAGCTGACACCCTGCTCAACGTCTCCCAGAATCCTCTGAAGGAAACAATTACAACTATTTTAATCAGATTTTCTTCTTAGTTCATCTAATCTGCTACAAGCCCGCGTTGGTTTCTGCCCTAAAAACTGAACTAAAGAAGAAAAATCAGGAATATTCTTCAAACAGCACACAAATATGTGCAGTTAGTAATTATAGAGGAAGTAATGTTGTACAAGCTGACTTTATGCATTCATTAACTGTAAAGTTATTCATTAGTTACAACTAACTAGTTCTTAGTTCTTGGCTTTGGGGGTGGCTGTAGCTCAGGAGGTAGAGCAGGTCACCTACTAATCAAAAGCAGTGGCGGTTTCTGATGCGGGCGACATGGGCAGCCGCCCAGGGCGGCGTCTCACCTGGGGCAGCATGACCGCCCTCCATCCCCCCCCAAACGCATTGGGATCGCCGCAGCAGCTCCTACCGCGTTGCTCCACTTGTGGATTAATGTGCGCCCTCTGCCTGCTGTGTGGTATATGCAGCTTTCTGCCATGGTCTCGCAGACATGTTGTAACCGGTTCTGGAGGTTGTGTTGTGTTGGGCTGGAAAGTGTCAGATCCGGCAACGCTGGGGATGGGCGGCGGTGATAACCTGTTCCGCTTCAGTGCGTTATGGAAGATGGAAAGGAAAAGGGCAAAGGCATCAGGTGCGCATTTTAGGAAAAAGAGAAAAGAAGAAGAGGAGAAACGAGCAAAAGATAAAGGTAAGCAGAAGCTGTGTCATTTCTTGTTGTGTGAAATGTGTTATGGAGGCTGCTGCAAGATAGACTTTCTACTAAAATAAGATGCTAGCTGGTTACGTTTAGCTGCTTAGGTCGACAAATTTGTTAACAGCAGCAGAGCAGAAAATATTAGTGTTTTGAAGATCATTTTGTAAGTTAGTTTGAGCTAATGTTTCAGTACAGCGGCTATCTCGGATGGATCCCTCTTGCATCCCAGTGTATGCATTTGCTCTGAGGATAGTCGTATACCAAACTAAAAGAATCATAGCTTCCCAAATTTGTTAACAATTTTCACAAGCTTTGGCAGAGATACAGGACCCTGTCACACATAAAAATCTGTGCTTTAATACTGAAATACTTTGATTTATGCACCTA
>VUQK01039462.1:2500-10625 GCA_015106715.1 Bujurquina vittata
ACTGAGCCCTCTGTAACCCCTGCCCCCTCCTGTCTTTCCTCCACCCTGCTACCCATCCACCTGCTGTGGCTTTGTCTGTGGCTTTGGCTTTCAAGCAAAAAGCCAGCACTGACCACACACTTCAACACGGCGTGCACACACACTCAAGCTGGCATAAAGGGTGGAAAAATTGTCTGCCACAGAGCACTCCTTTTGTCTGGGTGGAAATGCCACCAGAATAGGGTTTTGGTCACGATGGGACACTAAACATTCCTCTGAAAGTCATACTGGTAAAATCTTTCTAAGTTATGATTGCAGACAGGGCGAGGCAAGTTTCACTGCAGCTTTTATAGCCTTCAGAGAAGAATTCTCCCACACCACAGTGGAATGATGTCTCTGCTCAGACATCTGATACAAAAATAATCAAAACACAGTCCTGCATACTTTGGTGGAAACTGATCAAATTATAATTAGACCTTGAAAATGACTTTGTCTCTATGAGAACAGGCACGACGGAGATCTGGAGGCAATCTTGTCAGAATATGTAATGTAATGAGAACTCTGGCCATTTTACTAATTCTGAGTACTGAATGTCCTCTTCCACATCACCTCTTGGACTTCTTGGCAAAGAATCAGTGTACTACACTGGACTTCAGGAACATCACATCAAAAAAAGGCCTTGTTTGATGTGGTGTCTATTGTCTGTGTTGTGAAGCTGTAGTCCCGAAAAGTTAGGATTAGTTTTTTTATTCCATCAAGATGGAAACTCTGAAGGGAAGGCCTCACATGATCGTCCTTTCAGCAACGAGGACATAATTCGGTCACAAACAGCTGAGCCAGCAAAGATGTACATTGTGGTCATAGTGTTCCACAACATTTACTTTTCTGTCCTAAAAGGCCTCTTTTATACTAATCTAATGGAAATTTAATTTACTTTTGGAATAGGTCTTGTGGTCATTTTTCTGTAAAAGACACAAAGCCAATATTACTAGGTCACTTATTAACATTGCTGTATCACTTTCAGGACTGGCTAAACAAGCCTGAGTGATTGCGGTCATAACGATGGATGAACATGCATCATTGAGATCATTGTGTACCGCTCAGTCACAACAGCTCTGTAAATGACCGATCTCTATAAACAGAAAATGCAAAATCTGTAGTCAAGGAACAAGATTATTGGTGTCCCAAGCTTTTAGTTTTGCTTTTGCTGTTTGACTGATGTTGACCAAGTCTGAGTGGGATTTGGCTGCTTGTCTGTTAACTGATATATTTTACTGGCTTTTTCAAATTTACCAGTGTTCACTCCATGTCGCACTGTAAACAACAATCAGCGCTTACAACATGGAGTCATATCTATTGGCTACATCTTAAGCCCCAAAACACCAGCTATTGTCCCCAGAAGCTGCAGTCCCATGAAAATGAAAGTTTTTCCCAGGACTCGAGTCCTGGGAAAAACCTAGCCTCTCAGCCGGAGCTGTCCCTCCAAGATAATCATTTCTAATCCCATCCCTCTCTTGACATCTTCAGCTCTGCCACCTCCAGCTCAGCATCCTGTTTTTTTTTGTTAGTGCCACCGTTTCTGAACCACGTGTCATAGCAGGTCTCACTACCATCTTGTAAACCTTCCTCCTCATTCATGCTTGTCACAAATCACCCCTGACACTCGTCTGCACCCACGCTACCCTGCCTGCATTCTCTTCTTCACCTCTCTTGTGCGCTGTCCATTGCTGTGGATGGTTGACCTTAGGTATTTTAAAGTCATCCGCCATTCATTACCTCTGCTCTTTGCCTCTACACCTTTCCACCTGCCTCCCTCTCATTCTGTCTTGCTTCAATTGACTTTTGTTCCACTCTTCTCTCCAAAGCACACTGCCATCTCTCCAGGCTCTCTTCCAATTACTCCCTCCAGTGACTTTAAAAATGCAGGCTGTTTCCAGTCTCCCAACAGACTTGTACACCTGTAACCATCATAACTGTAAAACTATAAAGATGGAGACAAGCCTTAGAATCTGTAGATGGCATCATAATTATTTGAAAAAATATCAGAAGAAAATCAGAGGATCTTTCTGTTTTGGGGACTAAAATTAGACTGAAGCAATGATGCAGTAATGTTGACCATCAGCTCACGTAACTTATTTTCATTTCTTGCTTTCATACTTTTCATGCATGAAATAAAGTCTGATGGTGCGGGTGAGCATATTTGATTAATGATGTGCTGGTAAAGTTATATTGATCATTTATAAGCTTTGTGTTGATGACTGACTAAAGGTTTACCTCCACATAATTGTTGATAAGGGTCAACCCATTTAAGAGTCATTAATGATTAAATGAAAGTACACAGTGGACTGAACACGCTGTGTGAGGGGCACACATAAACCACGCTGCCGCGCTCACACACAAAGTGTTATTCAGTAATGAGCAAAAAGAGGCAGAGAGAGTCAGAGAGATGGGCCCTCGAGGTGTCGACTACATGGGCGCTGACTTTAGCGTTCACGGGCCCTCTCTTTCCCCACATTTACTGGCTGTGACTTCCTCTGTTTTTAGTGACAGAAGCCACAACTATGCATGTGTTTATTTCTCAGCGTCACTCAGGAGCAAACAGTTTCCCCGCTAGCGGGGAGAAAGTGAGGAAAAACTGTGTTTGCATGCGTGCAGAAGGCCTGTCTGTCGACACCGAAAGTTTCAGACTGCAATAAGTATTATGATATGTGTGTCAATAGGTATCTTTTGAGGAACTCATTTTCCCCACAAGGCAAAGGAATCAGGGTCTAAATTAAGTTGGAGGGAGATTGTTTTTCCACTTAAAAAGTCTCTGCCCAAGGGAAAGTACGTCCTGAATCTTCTGGAGTTTTCAAGCTAGTTTGCCTTCAGTGTTGTAACAGCCAATTCAATTTTCAATTCAATTTCATTTATATAGCAAACAATAGTTACCTCGGGGAGTTTTATATTGTAAAGTAAAGACCTTATAATATTAGAAAGAAACCCCAACAACCTCCTATGAACAAGCACTTGGTGACAGTGGGAAGGAAAAACTCTTCACAGGAAGAAAACTCTGGCAGGACCAGGACCAGGACCAGGACCAGGATCAGGGAGGGGCAGTCATCTGCTGCAACCAGCTGGGGGTGAGGGGAGCGAGAGAAACATAGAGGAGAGAAAACAATTTATAATAATTTACCCTTTCCCAGTTTAAGGTCACCTGATGCAGTTTTTTTTTTAGGTGGAGCAGCGGCTTCTACTCTGAGCCCCTCCCAGATGGCCGCACTCCTCACCCTATCTCCAAGGGAGAGGAGTGCGCCTCTCAATCACACCTGAATCAAATGGCTGAATGACTTCCTCGGTATGCAGTCAAGTTCTCCAGAGTCCTACTTGTGACTTCTCTATCTGACTCAGATGTGTTGAAGCAGAGACACATCTAAAACCTGCAGGGCCCCGGCCCTCGAGGCCTTCAGTTGAATACCCCTGTACTATGAGGTCTTTAAAATAAGTTCGGGGCCTCATTTTTCAAGACCTTGTATGTGAGAAGAATAATTTTAAATTCAACTCTGAATTTAACAGGAAGCCAATCAAGTGAGTACTAGAACTTCAGTTTTATCTGAATTTAGAAGCAGGTGATTAGAGACCATCCAGGCTTTTATGTCTTTATGTCATTCCTGCAGTTTCGCTAATTGGTGTGTGTCATCTGACTTCTTGGATAGATAACGTTGAGTACTGTATCATCTGCTTAGCAACGGAAAAGCATGCTATGCCTTTTAATAATATTGCCTAATGGAAGCATGTATAATGTTAAAAGTACTGATTCTTGTGTGTGAAGAAGTCTTCCCATTGACATGAAGAAATTGGAGTCTATTAGATAGATATGAATCAAACCACTGCAGTGCAGTACAGTGCCATTAATACCAACACTGTGTTCTAAACTCTGTAGTAAAACATTGAGGCCAACAGCACAGAGTGCAGCTCTGAGGTGTAGTGTAGAGATGAGTCCACTGTCAGAGGCCACGAGAGGATCATTCATGCTGTTACTGTACTGTGATGAATTCTGAATCCTGATTGAAACTCTTCAAACAAACCAATGACAACTACTGGTTGACAACTACTCTTTCAAAAATATTAGGGAAATTAAAAAAAAAGGCAGGTTTGAAATCAATCTACAATCAGCTAAGACAGTTGGATGAAGAGAAGTTTTTTTTAATTAGCGATATGCAGCCTGTTAATAAAGATAATCATATTTAAAATTGAAGCCCTATTTAAAAGTGAGACTTCTCTGAGCAGTCGTGTAGGCCTATAAGGTCATTGTTTGACAGAGGACAGACTTGACGTTTTAGAAAAAGACATTGCTGAAGTTAACTCGGAAAGATCTATTGGAGGGAAAGAGTCTGAACATTCAGTCATTAGAGTTGCTGCACTTAATGACACCTCTGTGGGACAGCTGTGAATATTCTTTTTCTCCAGCGGTTAAAAAAATTATTTGCGATGAAATGAAGTCACTGCTAGTTAAAGTTAACGTTCAGTGAACTTGCCCCTTACACATACCCATATGCTTGCTTCTTCCTCTGCTCAGAGCCATTCCTTGCCACAGATGCTGAGCAGCGCAGGAGCTGACAGAGTTGGCCAGTCTGCCGGTGAAGGACAAACTCATGATGGTTACAGTTTTGTCATGAATAAACTGAGAGCTCTTCCACACCCACACTGATTGCTTTGCATTCTAGGAGATTTTAGAACATGAACTGACGATAATGCTTAAGGATTGTTGACTATTGCTGCAGAGACAGATATCTGGAGGGACTCTGAGACTGTTGCACTTTTTGTGAAACTTTTTGTGATTTTAGAATCCGAATGATCACTGACTTGCTAAAAGGTACAGTTAGGGTTAGGTTCACATCTACCCCATTCTACACAGATATTATATCTATATATGCAGTACATCTGTAGTACATAATAAAAAATTAAAAATAATTCTACACAAAATGATGTCAAGTATATTAAAGTGGGTTTCAACAGAACAAATAACAAAAGCCTGAATTCTGAACTTGTTTTTACTGCACTACAAACTTCTTAAGGCACGTTTAAAAAGAACAAAGACTGGAATTGGTTTTAGGGAGTCTTCATGTACCTTATCGGAGCCATTAGATGACAGGAAACCAGATAGCTGCTTTCAACCATGAAGGTTTCTCAAGTATTTTAGGCATTAACCACAGCACCAGTGTGAAAACAGCAACACCCGACCTCTCCAGCCTGCTCAGCCTTGCTCTTGCTGAGTGTTTCCTTTTCCCGTCCAGCTCAGTGTCATTTTGGCCCACGAGTTAACACACGCACACACACTCACACATAGAGACACATGCACAGCTGAATTTAATTTGCTTCATTCTTCTGTTTTCTGAGGTCGCAGAATGGCGTCACCGCTCACTGTTATTGCGAAGGCTGAGTGCCTTCAGGGATTTACCACTTACACGCTCATCTTAGGATGCCCAGGTTACAGTTTGCAGCGGGATATATGATTCACAACTGCGCACACATACAAAATTAAATGTGTGCCTAAAGTGCACCTCGCTACGTGTATTCAACTTTGTCACTGACCGTGCAAAAATGTTTAGGCATGCTCAAGAACTGAATTCAGGGAGAATTTTAGAGGGACTCGTGTTGCAGGAAAAAAAAAAAACGAGCCTGGTGCGTAGAGACATTACAATACTAATCCAGTTAAATCATGACCACACAGAGTCAGAGTTGGGCCTGGTCAGCTGTGTTATAGCGGTCAGCTAAAAATAATAATTGGGCTTACATAAAAACCAGAAGGTACAACAACATACTAGTAACCTCACTTTAACGTCTTTGTATATGATCCCTGACAAAAATAGGCATAATTAGAAAAACTCTAAATGAACTAATATTTAAATCATTAATTTTTTTCCAGTGCACATATATAGCACTGTTTTATCCTTACAGGCTGAAGAGCAGCAGTCACTACAGGAAAGATCTGCAGATTTATCCTATATAAAGATAACACAGTTATTACACAAACAGAGAGAGAGACACACACACACACACACACACACACACTCCAAATCCTCCATACAAAAGCTTTTCTTGTGTACGACTATAATCACTGCTCATACAGTCCTTGTGATAAAATCATGATAAAAATAATAAATGATCAGAGTTTCAATTCACTGAAAACAACAGTTTAAAAAAACAGTACAATAGTACGCAACACGTTTTCACATCTTTACGAATTAGAGCAGGTTGTGCATACGTGATTTTTTTTTTAAAGCGTGTCTTTTTTGTGTGTGCTTTACTTTTTATTCTTCTCTGAATTCATAGTTGAATAGCAGAGTTCGGTTTCAACTGGTGTGTCTGTACCTCGGATCACGTTAGGCACATGTGCACTGAGACACTTTGCAGGCAGACTGTAACCTGTGCACCCAGTAAGAAGTTAGAAATGTACTTTCTGTTTTATGCGCTTTTTTCCCCCACTGGTGGAATGAAAACACGACACATTTTCCTTAACCTTTGAGTTGTTGGACAAGATTTGGCTGGGTTGAGCCCAAATCTGCTCATAGCCAAACCTAGCATGGACCCATGGTTTAGACTCGATGCAAAATGGATTAGATCAATGTGGATATGACAAGTAGTCACTTCGTCTAAAACTGGGAAAAGAATATTGTTTAATTAAGCAAAACTACATTTAAAACCAAATAGATAGATAGATAAATACGTTATTAATCCCCATTGGGGAAATTCCTGTTCATGTGTCATGTTTTTAAAAAATGTCAATATGTAAAAGTGACATTACTCATCAGCTGTGTCCCTATATTGCCAACTTCCCTCTCGTCTCTCAGGTTTTGCCCTGTACACCGCCGTGTCTCAGAGTTGGACTATCAGAATGCAGACAGGGATTTGGACTCGGAGATCTTTTCTGTGTGAGGTCAAAGCTCTGGTATTTCCAGTTGGAATTTCAGTTCCACGGAAAACCACAGCTTTAACCCCACGAACCTCAACTATCACCACACACGCCATCACACAGAGACAAAAGCGTGGCCACCAAAGGGATAACAGGGTTGGAGTTCTAGCAGTATGAATAATGGGAAAGCATGCACACTTAGATTTGGTATGTACACGCTGTTGACCAGTAGGGGATAAAGTCATAGGTACAGCACTCACTAGACAGTAATGGGAGTCACTGTTGTGGTTTCACAGGGAAGGGGCAGTGAGACCTGGGTAAGAGAGCAGGCATATAAATAGTCTGGAGAGGCTAAAATGCTTTTGATGGTTTGCCATTATCAATCTCCCTGGATTTCCTTTTTGTGTGCGGGCGGGACTTGATTCTTCTGCTTTTTTGTCACATACTGACTTATTTTACATTTATTTCTGTATGACCCCCCCCCAAACAACAATATTAAACTTTATCACTACTGTCATTTGTAAACCAGCATCTTTAGGTTGGCCCTTATACTGGAAATAGTATCACTGGACTAAGTTGTATGTTTGACACTTGTACTTACAGTACTTACCTGATTATTGCACAGGGCCCACTTTTATTTGCAAAGTCTGAAAGAAAGGACTGGATAATAAACCCCACAGATATGTACACTGCTTTATTATTTTATTTATGACAGTGTTTCTTAAACCTCAATGTTACGAAACTAACTTAAAAACTGGGTTCAGACTCAGAGAGATACTTTATTTATCCGTGAATCGCCACCTTATCGTGGTGGAGGGGTTTGTGTGAACCCGGTGATCCCAGGAGCTATGTTGTCCAGGGGCTTGTCACCCTGGTAGGGTCTCCTATGGCAAATTGGTCCTGGGTGAGACAAAGAGCGGACAAAGAGTGGTTCAGAAGACCCCTATGTTAACGTCATCAAGGGAACAGTGTACCCTGCCCGGGATAGGGTTACCGGGGCCCCACCTTGGAGCCAGGCCTGGGGAGGGAGCTTGAGGGAGAGCGTCTGGTGGCCGGGCATTAGCCCATGGTGCCCAGCCGGGCGCAGCCCGAAGAGGCTACATGGGCCCACCCTCCTGTAGGCCCACCACCCGCAGGAGGCGTCGTAGGGGTCGGGTGCAATGTGTGCCAGGCGGTGGCCAAGGGCAGAGGCCCTGGCGGACCGATCCTCGGCTATCAAGACTGGCTTATTGATCCCGCAAGGGAAATTAT
>VUQK01039463.1:0-15352 GCA_015106715.1 Bujurquina vittata
ATATATAACATGTATATTGTGTTGCTTAGGCTTCTGCCATTGCATTGCGCTGTTGTGCTCTTTGTGCCATAAATTGCCCCTCAGGGATGAGTAAAGTTTTCTGAAATCTAAAATCTCATGTATATATTATACCCACTGCTCTCCCAGTTGTTGTACAACATACCTGATATATAACAGTGTAGGATAAAAGTCCAGGACTGTCTCATGTATGTCTCATCACTGTTTTCACATAGTGTTTGAGCATAGATTGTGTGCAAACTGCATGTCACCTAATGGCAGCAGGTGTTGTTACCAAAAAGAACTTTTGGAGGTTATGTAGAGCTCCCTTGAGGGAAAGAAATTCATTTCTGCAAAGTCAAAAAACTGACAAAGTCCTCAAAGAAAGGATTTATTAGGAATACAGGCTCTAGTCCGATTTGTAAATAGCAATTTAAAGTGCTAATCGTGTTTAAATGTTGTTGTGGTCAACAGAAAAGGGCAGGGCAGGGCCAGAGTGTGAGAATATAATTAAGTATATCATCTAAATACGTATTGATCGTCTTAAGGGTGTCGCAGTTAGATTAAAAGGTTAAGGAATAAGACGGCTTTGAGGATTAAATCATTGTGAGGTAAAATCAAAAGCAGAGTAAGATAAACGCCTCAATAATTGCAAAGTATGAGCGCTGCAGACACGCTTAATGATAGAGACATTAAAGATCGAAAGCTAAGATACATTTAGTGGCCACAAACAAACACGATCATGTTATTTTATCCTCTGTAAAAAGAGGTGAGTTTGGATGACACAAGGTCAAGCAATTGTCCTCACGGTTTCTGTCAACGTTGTTCCATAATATGAACCACAGTGTTGAGATAGAATCATCAGGCCATAGTAGCCCTGAGACAACTGATAAAGAGAGTCGTGGCGAGGCACCTGAGGCAAGCAGCCACGACAAGGTCAAGAAGTATTTTTTTTTTTGTCCAATAGACATTTTTTATCTTCGGGAGAGAGCAAGGAACCAGCTAAGCAGAGGATAAAGGGTCCTGTTACGCTCCTGCCTCCTACTCTGATCAACCAATCAGGCATGGGAATAGTGCTGAGTCAGCTGCTGGGTGCTGCTCACGTTCGAATGCAGTGGAGGAGGGGTTGGTGGTAGAAGAAGATCCAGTCAGGCAGCCAGCCGGTGTCTGCAGTGGACTGCAGCAGCATAAGCACTGCTGATCTCATGGCACGGGGGCCTTGATTTTGGAGAGGTGCTGATCCACCAGCCCCCAACTCTTTAAAGCCCAGTCGCCGCTGATGGACTTTTATTTTACATCACAGCTCCCACTGATATTAGATTTAATCGAAATGTCGAAGCTTGGTTTGATGATATACGTCCCACTTTTTCCTCTGCCTCTAGTCACTAGGTAATTAGAGAGAATTAATACAGCCAGCCACAGAAGATAAAGTTTACAGCCTGACCACAGGTCAACTTGTTTCATTACTATGGTGCGCCTTGCATTAAGCTAATTACCAGCTGGCAAACATCTTCATCAGACATGCACACAGGCCTTCATTAGGACACTTTGTCTAAATCTGCTTCATTTAAATGCCGCATTACAGAAGATTATTGCAGTTTTAAGTGGATTTTAATGGCTATTTTGCAACAGCGGCCCTCAGAACTGTCAGGGGGTTCACATTGATGTGACAGGAAGTGATGCTCTGACAGGTTTCCCAGCCGCGCCCTCCCATGGTATTGGCGCCGGATGGAGAGTCCAGGACTGGCAGTCAGTCAGTCAGCTAGAGAGGGAAAAAGAGAGCAATAGGAATACTGAAAGACAGAGCATGCGACATGGTCAGCAAGAGAGGAGACTGATAGACTGAGGGGAGTGGCTGCGTATGGCAGGTTGTATTAGTGCAGCCCCCGGGTGTCAGGCCATACATCTGAAATGAAAATATCACGGTGAGCGAGAGTGACAGAGTCCACAGCGGGACTGGTTTCAAAGTGTCACTTCTCCTGCTGGGATTTTGCTTAGCAGTGGGCTGGCAGCTGCTTCGTAACACCACCTGTACTGTGTGAGCCTCCCCAGGGATGCCGTGCACCCCCACTGACCTTCCCACTATGACTCCCTAACTGTTTTTACCGCTCCTCTACTGGCATCCAGCTGTCCCTAACTCTCAACTCCTACACCCCTCTGTCTCCAATATAAGGGCAGGAATGCAGCGGACAGCACAGTCCCAGAATAGACAAATAGCCAGCCTATCTCCAACCATGCAGTCAGCCTCATAGAGGGCACCTACAGTAGTAACAGCAAGCAAGAGTGCTCACACACACACACACACAGAGCACGCCGACCCACATACATACAGTCCACTTCACTGAGCTCTTGAACTGCTAAACTTATGAATGCTCAACACCTTTACTTATTGTAGTTTTGATCTTGACAGAGCTGCCTTACAGTTTAATGTTGAAAGAGCACTCACCGGTGAAGCCTTCAGCAGGCATCTGAACGAGGTTAATGATAAAACGCTACGGGTATAATGATTCTGTTTGATGTCGGATCTGAGTGGAGGTGTGTGGGGTGAAGGAGGGTTGTCTGTTTGATGAGTGTGTGGGCCACAGATTGCCAGAATAAAGAGCAGGCAGTGTAGCGAAGGGATTCGCTCCCTAATCTACTGAAAATCCTGCTATGAAAAGGATTTGGTGTGAAGCGCTTTCTCCTCTGAAGTTGATATTCGCGCTTGACCACACAGAGAAGCTTGCCTAGCAGTACCTGGTCTCACCACCTGTCCCATGTGAACATAGTGGATAAGGATCCACCAGAGTGCTACACAGGCACAGTTCACACTCACATCACCACCATCAAATATAGACACGAGCGTCCACACAGGATTAATGCTTGGAGTGCGCACACACATGCACCCTGCAGTGCTGCATATTGCAGAGGTAGAGCGACTGCAGCTCTGGGACAGGCAGAGAATTCAGGCCATGCAAGACGGTCCTCTCCTCCGTGTGCTACTTCCAGCTTTCTTCCTTCTGACATTCTCCCCTCTCTTTTCCCTCTCACTTTTTTTTTAATATTCACTCAAGGATGCATCCTCCTCATCAATTTTCCAGTCTCTTGGGTGGGAAGTTTATTAAAGAGATGGAACGAGAGGGAAAGAAACAGTGAGCAGACCCTGCCTGCCCTGTGCATCCTCAGCTGGTATTTAAGCTTCTTTTTTTGATTTGTGTGCTGTCAGGCTGATATATTTGTTATCTACACAGGGGTGGACAGTTTTGATACAGAACTGACAGTATAATCTCTCTCTCACACGCACACACTTATACACTTCATTTCATAAGTGCCAAATCTCAGTAAAGCACAGCAGGCTGTGATTGCTGGACAGCATAGATTTTAACAAATGCGATTTGAACTGGCACAAATTGTCATTTCTTTTAGACTGGATTTGGCTGTGAATTTATCCATATTCATTGTTACAGTATACGCGTGAATGGGTTAGAATGCATTCACTGTCACAAGTGCAATAGGAAAATATTAAGCTTTGAATACACACAAGATGTTGCTTGAGATTTATTGGAAAACAGGAAAAATGTAGATGATGTCGACCCTTACAGTAAAGGGTCTTTTACCTCATTTGACAGAAATCTATATCCTTGTAATTTAAGGTTGTGACTCCTTTTTACATGATTTAGTCTGGACTTGTGTTTCTGTTTTTTTGTTAATGTCTAGAGCTGCTAAATGCTCAGCTATGCAGTGGAAGGTAGTGTACAGTGCACCTATCCTAGTTGTACAACTAAACACTTGTATTATTGTTTTTTGTTCCTATTGCTGCTTGAATCATAGAAATAAGATTTTTAGTTTCTTTTATAGTTTATATTACTGTGTTTTGGGACATGTAGGAGACAGGGGGACCTGGGGTGGAGGTGTGTTGGAACTGTGGACAGGATTAAGCAGTCTATACAGTATGTGCTCAGCCAGCTGGATGTGTGAAAGGATACTTGTGGTCTCCCTGTCAAAAAGCTCCATTTTGTAGGTTATTTCCATCCAGTTTCTAGACAATTTCACTGGTATGCGTCCACAACTTTTCACATTAGAGGTTAAACCTTTGCTAAAGCGGGGGTGAGAGTTGGTTAGTTGCCTTGTTTGCCCGATCTTTTTCACTGAAAACAGCAAACTGCATTCTGTGGCAAAAAAAAAAAGATACTCATGATGATAGCAATAAGTCTGATTCAAAACAGTAAAATCGCAGCCCAAAATGATCATGTGAAAGACAGTAAAACGCCTCATCTCAGAACAGTGCAATAATTCTCACCACAAGCTGCACTTTCCCCATGTCTCCGTATCTATCTGATCCTTTGTTAATATAAAAACATTGACTCTATAGTCTGTAGCAGGTTTAACATTTCAAAAGCAAAATATAGAAAGCCACATGAGAACCATTCGGTTAGTCGGTATAGGGAAAAATTAATTATCATAAAAAAAAAATCCAGGCATAAAAATATCAATAGCAGGCATTCTAGGGCCAAGACTCTGCTTAAAAAGTTTATTTGCTAATGATTAAATGATTAGCTTGGCTAATTGAACCAGGAAATGAGTGAGTTGCTCAGAGGACGTGCAGAGCCGTGCAGCAAGACTGCTGAGCACATTAGCTCTGTGCCATCATGCTGAACAGCACCAACCGTGGGCCAGAACCTCAGGCGGAAAAGTGAGAACAGTAACAACTGGAGGTCAATGCAAGTTAATTTTCTTGCTGTCCTATCCACTGGCTTCATTAGCAGTATTGGCAGTTAGGTGATGAATTCATTGTTTTCTCAAGTTTGTCTGCAGCCATTGTTTATATGTGCTCCCCTCTTATCTCGCAGGGCCCACCTCTCTGTTTTTCTCACCTCTTTTTCATCACCAGTTACCTGTTATTCCCCTTTCTCTGTGTTACCTTCTGCCTTACTCGCTCTCTTTTCCTCATCTTTTTCCCTTGCTTTTTTTTCAATCCATGACTTGTTTTGTATAATTTTGCGTCTTCTAAGCAGCAACGTGCGCTCAAGAGCAGCATTTTTTTCTAGTAATCAAGGGCTCTTTGCTGATCTATTGTGCTGTTTACTTTGCTCAGCATGCACAAATTTTGTGTTAGTACTTATTGGTGGTACTTGAGTGTGAACAGCCCCTTTTCTGATCATTTCCTTCCTCTGGCTCTGTCTTTTTCAGGTATCTTCACTCCTTCCTGTTCCCTGTTTCACCACCTGGACCAGATTCTACCCTAAAATGCTTTGCTAAAGCTGGTAAAATGGAACCAAATCAACTGTTCAATGGATTTGGTCCCCTTCAACCAGCTGTAGCTGTGCATTGATCACTCCGAAATACTCACACATGCAGAGGGACAAGCAAACAGAGGCAAACGGTGATGGAAAGAATTGAGTTAATTTGGTGGAAAAGAGCTTTAAATATAAAACTGAAGTTAGATTTGTTTCCTCATTGGACTGAGACACAAACCCATCCATGGATAATACACAGGATGCACCGACTACTGCTTGGATTTATCTCAGTCATATAGTTTTCCCAAAAGACGCTGAAGTAATTAGCTTAATCTGAGTAAAACAAGGCAGGTAAGCAATTATAGATACTATATCTTGTCAAATTTGTACTTTTTGACGTGTGCTGCTGTAATTGCATTGTCCTTTGGAGACTTATTTAATGGTTCTTTGCAGATTTGTCAAAGTGTGTGTGTCTTCTGAAGGGTGGTACTCTTAAAAATTGTGAATAGATGCTGTGTATTAAAAGCGCAGGTGGGAGTACATGCATGTATGTATGTGTCACTGTTTACTAATGCAAATGTTTAATCAATAAAGTCTCGTCCCAGTGTCCATGTGAACAGCCAAAGTTGTCTTTACTTGCAAAGTGTGGATTTACTACAGAGGACAGGTGGAATTAATAATGAATTTTATACTAAAAATTCTGGGCCAGAATAACATTGATACAGTATTGATGCAGGGGCTTAGTACTAGTTGGTTGTAACGACCCATTATTAGTGTGGTCTTCATGTGTTGAAAAATTTGTTTAAAGAAAAGCTTGGATGCCTGATCTGAGAGCCCAAAGAATTCATCCTTATCATTAGACCTGACCCAAAATAGATCCCAAACAGAACCCAACAGAAAGAGGGCACACAGGAAAAAGCTGATGTACTATCAGATAATTAAATCAGCACTTTAACCCTATAAGAACAAATGCAGCCTTACATGCTTACATATTTCATATTATATTTAGAAAAAACCTCTTAAGTGTTTATTTTATAATTATTTTATTTTTATATTTATTCTCTTTTTATATCTATTGTTACTTTATATTTAAATCTTTTCTTCTTTAATATACTTGTAAACTGTCAAGAGGGCAACACTGGGACCTGAGGACAGAATTTTGTTCCACTGAGTGTAAATGTGATGCAAATGACAATAAAGAATCTTTGAATCCTATTTGTCCTGAACCAGCAATCAAGTCTGTTATAAAAATAAGAACAAGGCAACAAACACTGTCAGGGTATAGGACATATCAAAATGTAGATTGCAGTAAGATGAAAACTTCAGGCTTGGATTCCATTAAATGCTTGTTTTTGCCTAGGTGGAAGTAGTGATGACTACTGTTATCATTATTATTATCATTATTATTATTATCATTATTATTATTATTATTATTATTATTATTATTATTATTATTATCCAAGATTACACATAAAGTGCCATCAGTTCAGATTTTCCACCAACTTTATGCCTCATTTTGTGTTGTATGGAGAGCCTATTTGTACAACTTTCTGGACAGTCAAATTATTGTTCGCGCACATCATGGTGGTGCAACAGTGAGCAATTTCACCTCACAGCAAGACACTTGTGGGTTCTGCTAGAACAAAAGGTTTGCAAAGTTACTGAGAAGGATATGATGCCCTCTTGCTTTTCTACTTAATGGGATGTCTTTTCTTTCTGTTTTAACCAAAAAACAACATTATTTAGAGATCTGGGAAAAAATGTCTTTTCAACGTCTTTTTACTGAGTTTTTGCTGGTGTTAAAAAAGACACAAACTAGATTAAAAAAAAAAAAACTGTTAAAAATAACATCTTATCACGTTTTAATTTCTTTTACTTAGGGTCTAAACATGACAGCAGCAAATATAGATGAGACAAGATGAGATAAGGTTTATTTGTCACATGCAGTTATACACTGTGCAATGCACAGTGAAATGTATTTTATACCTGCAGCCCACAATAAGTAGTAAAGAAATACATAAATAAGAAGAATAAAGTTAAGTGATAAATAAAGTTAATCTACATATTGTGCATAATAGTGCATTTTAGGGCTCAGAGTTCACGAGACAGATGGCTTGTGGATAAAAAACTCTTCTTTGACCTTTCTGTCTTAGTACTCAGGCACCGATAACGCCTGATGGGAGCAGAGAGAAGAGAGAGTGTCCGGGATGGCTGTGCTGTTTAAGGATTTTCATAGCCCTCAACCTGCACTGCATGCTGTAAATGTCCTGCAGTTCGGGCAGGGTGGATCTGTTGGTCGCTCCCAGGTATTTGAAAGTGTCCACTCTTTGCACCTCAGTACCACTGATGGGAAGTGGACGGCCGTCCCTCTGCTGCTTCCTGTTGATTTCCACAATCAGTTCCTCTGTGTTCTGTAGAGTATAGGAGGGAGATCTCCCTCCTGTAGGCTGTCTCTTCATTGTGGGAAAGTTAGTCCCACAACAGTGGGGTCGTCAGCAACATTTATGATGATATTAGACTCTGATGTGGCCTTGCAGTCGTGGGTGTACAGCGAGTACAGCAGAGGGTTGAGCACACAGCCCTAGGGGAACCAGTGTTGAAGGTGAGGGAGGATAAGGTGATGTGACCCACCCGTACCTTCCTGGTCAGGAAGCTGTAAACCCACCTGCACAGGGATGGGTCCAGGCCCAAGTCTAGGGATCCATGGTGTTGAATGCTGAGCTGTAATCTACAAACAGCACTCTCACATAGTTCCCCTTACCAGTGTCCATGTGGGAAAGGGTCTTATGAAGGAGGAAGGTTTGGCGTTGTCTGTGGATCTGTCCAGCCGGTATGCAATCTATGGTGTTGTACTGAATGGTTTTATATAGGTACTTGATTAAGATAACTGGTGTGTAGTGTAACATACAATAGTGGTAGAAGAGAGCTATAAGTGAAGAGATAATGTGGGGAAAATATTCAAAAAGCAAAGAAGGATAGCAGAAGTTTAGCCACACTTTGTCCTCCTGCAAGGAGGGACAAAGGAAAGCCACATTTTCCTTTGTCCCTCCTTGAATACTTTCTTCCTTCCCTGAACCCTTCACTCTTGCCTCTTCCACCTCCTCCCCGGTCGTTGTAACACCCGCTGTGCATGGCTTTGGAGGTGTGACAGATGTTTTAATGTGGCTGCGATTCCTTATCACCACTCAGCTGAAAGCTCCATTTGCCTTGGTCTGCTGTGATAGATGGTAGGCCGAGGCTAAGCGGAGAGGAGATTCTATGCTAACGAATGGTAAAGGAGGCATTTCAGGGGCTGAGGAGCTGGAAGGAGGAGGGGGAGCGATGAAGATGACACACACTGCTGCAAATGGTAGATGTGGTCATTTTCTGTTTTTCATGTCCTGGGTGTGATGAGCAAGTGAGTAATTATAGGAAGGGAGGGATGTGTATGCAATTACACTAAAATGAAACAGTCCTTGTCACGAGGGGAAGCGCTGCTGAAGAAACGGAGAAATCAAGCGGAACATACACATACAATACAGCTTACAAATAAACTTGCAAATAAACAAACAAACAGACAGCAATTTTGATTAAACTTCGGTGTGTTTACAACCCGTTAAATCTGTGGGATTATTGAAAGTCAGTGGTATTACATCTTCTCAATGTTTTTTGGAAGTGAAGAGAAAGAAAAACAAGAAAAGGGCAGGAGCAATCCATCAAGGTGGCATAACTCAACCTGTGAACCAGGGATGCGTTACAGAAACACAATGTAATTTCTCTAAAATGCTTCTTAAGCAAAATACACACTTTGTCTGCGATCCTGCAGATGGTTAGGTAATTTCTACACAGAATTTACAATGCAGAAAGTCATTCTCATATTGCAACAGAACTGGATCAACATTCACTGGAAATATAAGGAGTGTAATTTACTAATTACAATAACAGTTTACTAATGAAGGAATCTGGAAATCGTAGATAAGTATCTACTCGGACAATAGTTGGCAGTATGTTTAGCTAAATTCTATTAATTCAGAACGAGTGAAAGTTATTTATGGGGTTACTCATGGCTGAATGTTAGGGGCGTCATTGTTCTGTCATGAATATTCCATTAAAAAACAATTAAACTATAAAGTTTAGGAAAAGAAACTCATTTGTTTCTTTGTGTTTTCTTAGTGTTTTAGAGTTTGAATGTTTACATAATTTTGCCACTTACAGGTAATATTGTATTATTTTTCTTGAAATTGTTTCTCTCAATTTACTTTTATGACATGAAAATGTGATGATAGATTATTCATGCAGATGAAGATAACAGGTTCATTGACTTTGAAGAAAGAGTGTATATCCCTTGCTGTGTGCAAACATGACTTTCATTCAAGGTCAAAGGTCAACTTCCCCCCTCCCAAAAAAATAAATAAATAAATAAATAAAATAAAATAAAATAATCCAAGTTTTAAGCACATAACTTTCAAGTTTGAGGCAGTCTGGGTATCCTAGCTAGAGAGAATGAAACCTGCAATCAGTTGCTTTACCTAGGTCAAAAAATATTTTCTAGGAAACACTGAAGTAAACATTCATTGGCCCACCTGCTGCTGAATGTAACCACAAATGCTACAGTATAGACCCCATTTATTGGATCAAAAAAGGTAAGTTAAACAAACAAACAAGACATTAAATTAGTGATGCATGGTGTTATTGTAATTATTGTTATGAATTCAAAATGTCTGTATGCAATGTAACATCTGAGTGGATTAATACAGAATTTTTTGTTTTGTTTTAGTGGACGTATAACATGCAAGTCAGATATTGTAAGGACATGTTCTATACTGTAATAAAAACTGCATACCTGCTTTTGATTTCTTGAATCCCTTTTTTTTAGCTTTCCCTAAGATTCTAAGGAATTTGTAATTCAGAGTAATCCAGAAGATCGGTATTGAGAGAAATGCAAAATTAAAAGACAGGAAAAGTTCAGACCACACAACATGCCATAAAAATGGGCATGAACTCGTCCAGCCCTCCAGTCACAGGAAGGAAAACAGAAATTTAGAATAAGAGAAAATCGAGCTGTTACTGAACACATAAGGCCCATCATGGCATATGATAACTTTGCCCTTTACTGTACATCGATTTATTTATCAGCCTGATGTCATTGAAGAGAAAGGCGCAATGTGCCAAGTCACATAAAACAATGGGAGACATTTTAATATAGAAATTGAAATGGAGTTTAAAGGGATGAAAAGAAAAGTGGGTACTTTCACAAAGTCCATAGGACTGTGTGCTGCAACCCTCTGTGTGTGTGTGTGTGTGTGTGTGTGGTGCCAGCGCTCATCATTCACACTGTATTGATGTTTGACCACATTCATCAGTAGTGGTCAGACCCTCAAAAAGAGGGAGGGCTCCTTTTCTCGGCTTTTATCCTCTTCCTCTTGTTGACTTTCTGTTTTCAGTTATTAACTGAGTTCTCTCCCCTTGACAGATATATTTTTTTCCTTCTTCTGTGTGTGTACCAGCCTGAGCTAAATGGAAATATTTCACACACTAAGCATAATGTGCTTATGTGCATTTCTAACTCCACCCCAACTGGCCTTAAAATAATCCTCAGCTCCAATATATTTACTATCTATTACTACTATTACCTGTAATATTATCAAAGTATTATCAAATATAAAACATATACATATTAAATATCCAAAATAAGCTCATAAAATTGTCTTTTTTATTTGAACAAGGAGTTTAATGCAAAAATTAGGTGCTAAATAGCTTATTATACATTTTGTCACAGTTAACAGTAAAAATTCTGGCCAGTTTGCGCCCATCCATTAAACTAATGCCATCTTGTGGCTGCAGTTGGCTGCTGACTCTGGAAACAAGCTTAAATCTACGTGACCTTCAGTCACTGAAATCTGTATGACGTCAGTATTTTGATTGGCATGTCCATGTCCCATTAACAGCTTTTAGTTGTCAAGTTGAGAGTGCAGCAGCTTTTTGTGGTCCTTTGCACATTTTGGATCAACTCCTGGTCAATGGTGGGAAACTGATGGAAGACTGGCATGCTATACAAGTTGTCACTGTCTCTACTTTCCCTGCTCGGAGATCCTGTTATGAGCTGCGTGTTGTGTGTGCAGAGCGAACATTACCAAGTCAATGAGTCCTCTGTGAGAGGTACATTTTTGCTTAATTGCCTGACACATGTGTTGCAGAGTTTAGGTTAGCATGCAAAGGGACCCAAATCGTTAGCCTAATAGCATAATTGACTAAGTCATATTTTGGCCAAAATTGCGATATCTGTCTAAATGAATCTACACTGTTAGAGTAAAATTAGATACGTATCTCAAAATACGCCAAAATATGACTTTAGGAAATTATGCTATTAGGCTAACGAAATGCAAACCTTTTAAGATTATAGTAGATATGCCAAAAGTCCAAAAATCCACAGGTAAACTGAACACAATGGACAACAAACAGGGAAGACATACAGATGATTCAACAACGGATACAATAAAGACATTGGAGGCACTGGAGGGTAACAAGACACAGGTGCAGACAAGGAGAATATAAAATTAACCACAGGACAACAGAGAGGCATCATTATCACATTATCATCATCACAGTAAAGTAGGAAATGAATGAAAGAATAAAACACTGAAGGGACGAATAGAAGTTTAGAATCATGAAGCTCAGTAGAACTAAAGGCACAAGAGCTAAAGTCAAGTATCAAACTTGACAGAAGCTTCACTGAAATATAGCATCATACTGTACATAAAGAAATAAAACAGGCTTTGAATAACAACAGATGCAGAAGAAATGCTCAAAATAAGAAGTGGTGCTGGTGTGTCGGTCAACTCCGGAGGTCCAAAGATAGGATTTTTCTTTTTCAGTTTTTTCTGGATACCTTTTTTTTTAACCCAATTCTGGCAAAATTTGAATCAAGTGATCTGGGGTCACTACATCTTTTGTGAAAATTTGATGTGGTAGTTTTGCTGTAATTTTGTTAACAAAGAAAGAAACAAACATGCTCTGGAGACATGGACAGAGGCAACTGGACACCTCCAGTAGCTTGGGTGGGGGCCAACATTGGTGGTGGGGCTGCTGCGGCTCCATCAGCTTGGGGTTAACGGGCTGCTCCAATGACTGGGGATGATCAGAGCGGCACTCAACCATCTTCTTTGATGACTGGGGCTCCTGCAGCTTAAGATCGGGATGCACAGGATTCTGAGGTTAAACAGGATGGGGCTGCGCAGGCTCAGAGCTGATTCCTTTGACGACTGGGGCTGCTCAGCAGGCTCTGACAGCTCAAGATGCTCAGGTGTCTAGGGCTGTTCAGCAGGGAGTGCAGCCATCTCCTCTGACAACTAGAGCTGCACAAGGCTCACAGCCAACAGAGTGGGCCCCACTGCTGATTCCAGTGGCTCGTGCTGTGGCTGGGGGCTGGTCATCCTCACCCTTGGAACAGGTATGGGTGCAGGGATAAGCTGAGCTCTAGTCACCCCCACCCCAGAAACAGGGGCAGGTGTAGGGATAGGCTGAGCTCTGACTATCGTCACGCTGGAAACAGGGACAGGTGCAGGGTAAGGCTGGACCTGATGCATCCTCACTCTGGGAAGATGTGGGTGCAGAAACCAGCTGGACCTTAACCACCCTCACCCTGGGAACAGGCATAGGTAAAGGGGGATCAGGCACAGAGAAGGGCACAGGTGGAGCAACACTCTTAAGAGGGGCTGCACAGGTGCATAAGAGGGTTCAACACACAGGTGATCACCTGCGCCGGGCTGGGCTGGGCTGAGGATTTCACTGGTTTGCTTTTGGAACTCTGTCGTCACTGCAATAAGCACATAGGCGTGCACCTCTTGGACTACACCCCGGCGAGATCATTGCACTACAGTATTTAACTGCAATTGGCAGTCTACCACAGGGCACAGCCAGTTTTGTTCACAATGTGCACACGTGATCTTGCTATGGTCGTGTGCACGCTTAATTTTGCGGGTATCGAAAAGAGGACTGCCATGAACACGAGGGGAAGTAAGAGGAAAAACGAAGCTCAAATGAAAATTTCAGGCTTCCTATTCAACAACAATCACAGAATGAAAGGTAAATATCAACCTTCATGTATTTTGATACACACATTTTAAATATAACGCAATGTTACATCTCCCCAGCTTGGGAGAACACCAGAGCAGGCTGACCATGTTCTCAGCATGATATGAAGCCTTGCTGTGTGCATTTCATAACAGGATTTGGCGAATTATCGTTCACAGTCTGCTGGTTTTATATCATTTATTCTTTTCCAGCACATTTCAGGAATGTTCAAGAAAACATGGTCACAAGGGAAACTTTAAAACTTCTGAACCAGATGTATATTTAAAAAAAGCTTCTGTGAATGCAAACATTTTGCAATAAGAAGGCAAATCAGGCCATGTGGTTGGGTGGTCTCCAGAATGGGCAAAGACCTTCACATGGGTGAGACCATCTCACAATGGGGACAGAGAAGTGGTGGTGATGCTTTGTGATATATGCATGCGGCACAATATCAGAAATGAAAGGAATGGATGTAGAGTGTGGGCACAGATCCCTTACCATACACTCAGTGCTTATTTACTGCTTATTTACTTTGTGTTTATGCTTTGTCATACAGTATTTCAAAGTTTTCATGCCTTCGTATGTTATTAAGTTTAAAATGGGCATTTGCTGTCCAGCTGACATGCCTTAATAGCATTTGGTATTATATTAAAACTATTCCTTGTTTTATGAAAGTAAAATATAATTTCAGGTTTGTGGACAGCACGGGGAATAGGCCTGCAAGAAATTCCAGATAGGAAAGCTGAGCCTATCACAAATGAACTCATGAGCATGGTGTGTGATGCAGACAGGGTTTGGATCTGATGGAGCAGCCACATTCACAGTTACTACCCTTTATGGGGGGGTTATTGGTTCCCAGTGTGTTTATGTTATACAAAACTTTTATGCTCCCATTCACTTTCCTGGTGATTTCAGGGTCATGCCTGGAACAACTTTACAGCCAGCTGGTTGCCATTCACTGTGTGACCCACCGCGAGGCAGTCGCTGGTGCAGCTAAAGAAGTGCCCAACAGCAGCACACAGGAGGCAGCTCTTCACTCACTGCAGGTTGGTTTTATATCGTTATCAATGAAACCATTTGTTATCTGTATGAATTTCAAAAAATTTGTGAGCTTATACGATCTGCTGTAATTAGACTGTATTACATTTTTTGAACATTTCTCATCTTTGTTTTGAAATGAGCAATACGAGACCATTGTGCTGCAGACTCTCCCGATGCTGCGGCAATAGACTTGAAGACAATAATGAGCAAGTACAAGTTTGTGGCGACATTCTATCTGTTCTGTGGTTTTCTTCTGCCTTTGGCAGGTCACAAACCTGGACCTAAGACAGGTGCGTCCCGTGTTGGAGTCCACCATTACATCAGTGGAAGTGTTGACTGAGCAGCCTGGCACACGAAAGATGGCCAAGTTGCTCACACATGTAGATATGCAGCGCAACACATTTCAACAAGAGGTGTGATAACAAAACAGTTTATTACATATAACAGTACTACAAATGGTTACAATTTTACATATTACATGGATCATTTCCATTGATAAGCAACATGTGAATGTTCATTTCAATAAAGAATTTAGTTTCACTTTCTGAAATAAAAATCATTCACATTCACATAAGATGCAGGTTGTTGTTAAAGTTTCAAGCACAGACATTGATACATTTTCTGTAGCTTCAACAGCCATTTCTCGAGGCACTGGTCCAATGCCTATGGCGGCAATTTCAGCAGGATGAGATCATCAAAGTTCAGCCTTCTTGATCCAAGGCATCAGGATGATCGTGTCCGTGTAGAACAATACCTTCAGGCTCTCTTCAAGTTCTGTGGTGGTGAAAATGGCCCAATTGACCATGAGACAGTGAGGTTGAGTGAGACACCCTCCATCCATACATGAAAACATGAACCATGTGACAGCTGCCTGGCAAAAGATGGTGATTGACTTGTTCTTATATACTCATATACTATATATATATATATATATATATATATATATATATATATATATATATATATATATATATATATATATATATATATTATATATTTTGTATTTTGGGTGATCTTTTAGATTAAAAAACTGATTGTCACAAAAA
>VUQK01039464.1:0-27318 GCA_015106715.1 Bujurquina vittata
GTGTGTGTGTATGTATACGTATGCGTATGGGTATGAGTGTCTATATGTGTGCATGTGTGTGTAAATATATGTATGTGCATGTGTATACAATGTATTTATTTATTTTGGTTAATTAGCTGGTGTTCTGTCCCCCTCTATCGTTCCCCTTTCTCCCACCTTTTTCTTCTTTTCCTTTTCTTTTTCAGCCTGTCAATTCAACAATAATCAAAATATGTATATATACACAAAATCACAATAAAAGAATAAACATCAACAAGATAAACCTACAGAGAATCTATAGTGCTCATCTTGGGAGAATAAATATGTTTGGCACAAAAGTGCATTCAGATTGCTATTTTGCTTGCACAAACTGCCAGACATGACAGGCTGTAAAAAAAAAACAAAAAAAAAGCAATGTACAAAGTCAGTGCTAAGAGAGATAACAAACCACTTTTTAAAAAATTATCAGTCTGAAGGAATAACTGTCACTCTTTGCTTTGGAGGTGAAGACAGCATGGTGATCCTTTACCAACTTCAGTCAGCGTTTTGCTCCTTTAACACAAAGTGAAGACTTTTTTTCAGAGCTGGTTCATCAGTGTCATTTAAAAAGAACTGTAATACACAGAAGAAAAGTTGAATTATTTCTAGGTCAGTTTAAAGAATTATATTTTGCCCAAATGATGCAGACACTCTGCAGGCCAATCAGCAGCGGGATACATTTCCTCTTTAAGTTTCTCCAAATTGGACTGTTGCCATAGTATTTGTGGATTCTTAAAGTTTGAAATTTTGACCTTTAATTAAAGGTACCTCCTGCCAGGTCAATCAGTGGAATGTGGGAAACATCAGAGCAAATATACTGATAGTATATTTGCTCTGACGTCCCACCCACCCCCCGAGTTGTGTCATAATCGAAGCAGCAGCCTGATATCATTTGGGTCAAAATGCTGACATTTAATCAGAGCGCCCTCATTAGGTCTATCAGTGCAGGGTTTTTTTGTTGTTGTTTTGTTTTTCAAAGTTGTCTCCAGATGCACAGACTCTGCAAGATTGCCATCAGACTAATCACTGGATTATTTTTGTCTGGAACAAAATATCTGAAAGTATGAATTCCAGTAAGTAGTTTTGTGATATTGAAAAACTGGATATGGCTTTCCTTGAAAGCTTACAAGTAGCTTAGCTCAACATGTAAAGTTTGGTCTGAAGATCTCTATCTTCAGACCAAACTCTTGCATACCATCGATTGGAAAAGTCCGGCTGCTCCTTTTAGGGGTCACCACAGCAGATTATCTGCAGCATAGCTTCAAACTCATGAGCCTGCCTGCAACTCTTTTTACCTCCACAGCACTATTCACTCTTCCTTCAAGATGAATCCATTTCTCTTGCTACCTACATCATGGTAGAACAGTTTGAATCCACCTCCAAAGTTTCTGGCCTTGCTTCCCTTCCACGTGGTTTTCTGCAGACAAACTCTCCTCTCCATCGTATCAGCTGCTCTCTCTTTACCAATCATAGTCTCACATTTAAAGGTACAGTCAATCTTTTTTGAGGTTATTTAATGGGAAAAAAAGAATGTTGTATTAATAAATGTACATTGATTAGTGTGAAATTGTGTTTTCCAACCAAAATATGCATTCTCATAAATTTACAATTAATCCATTGAAAAAAAACATCGGAACAGGCATCAGTTTGTGGAAGCCGGCATGCTGCCCTGCCGTCTTCAATACAGTGGTTGAGATGACGTCGCCGTTCTGCATAATCACATTTAATGCATGTGGCTAGAGACCAGCCACATAAGTAATACGCCAAAGGCAGAGTAGAGGAGAACTTGTAGACGTTTGTGTGGCCTGGAGGCAAATTTTAATTGGTACCTGCACCTTCAGACTCAAGATATGAAGGATCATACTTATGTTTTATCGTCTGAGAAAGGGTCCTCTTTACTAAAGAAGGGAAAACATGAAGGAAAAATAGGCCATCCTCTTCCTCCTCACCTCAAGCCTCATCTACTAAACTGAAATCAGGGCCCTAAATGCACAAAAACGTGTCTAAAGATACTTATTTATTCCCAGTATCGTTGCAGTTACTTAGTGTCAGCAGAAACATGCAATCGCCCCATCTTCAGACAGCTGACAATGAGCAACAGCTGATACAGTATGCTAACATTAATGCCAGCTAAGTTTCCTAAAAATCACACTTTCCCTCTGATAAGTGGTAAATGTACTGGTTCTTATATAGTGGTTTTCTACTTGAGGACTCAAAGTGCTTTGATAAACAGTTTGATTACATACTCCCATATTATGAGAGTTTATTCACTAACTGTCCAAGTCTGACAATGTTAGAGCCAGTTGAAAGAAAGTTTCCCTAAAACTTGCTAACAGCAGCAAAAACAGCAGCATTTAATGAAAAATTCAGGATTTCCTCTGCAGCTCTCCTCAGGATCACTGTGAGCTTCACTGACTCATCAGCCCATATCGACTCCTTTCAAAACGTTTTACAGTCTCCTCCAGGGTAAATAGACATGGACACTTCTCACCTGGCATATCGACAGCTGAGGTAAACACTCATTGTTAACCTGTGTCCCGCCTCAATAGAATTCTCATTCTTGACGCCCTTCCTGGTGCACCCCTCCCCATTTATCTGGGCTTGGGACTAGTACGGGGACCACACAGGCTTGTGGCCCCACCGTGACTGGGTTCTGCATTCTACATGAATTTTAATATACACGTTAACTGACACACACACAGTCACACTTTCACAAATAGTTTTCACAGCAATGTTATGTATCAATATTTTTGTTTACCTCTATATTTGGCTTGCCATGATGGTTTGGCTAGCACTTATTGGGAAGACAGCAGCATAAATTCGATGTGCGTGCATATTGTCTGTATCCAGCTGGCAGGCAAAAGTTTTTGTCCTGCACTTACAAATTTGTTTGTTTATTTATTAGGATGTCCATTAGCTGTGCCCTGAAGCACAGATAGTTTCTCTCAGCTCCACATTATACACTCAAATTAACCATTTCAGGCACATGAAAACTAGGCACTGCCATCCATCAGGAGCTGTGCACTGGCTGCTAGCAGGAGTGCTCACAGAGCATGAATGAAGCTAAGAGCACAGTAAAATAAAATCCCTCCAAAAGCTATTTGGAGCCGGGTTCTGGCGGATATTTCTTCATGTTAAAAGGGAGTTTTTCCTTCCCACTGTTGCCAATTGCTGCTTCTACAGCATCTGAAAGTGTGGACAGCTACAGCTCATCGTGGGAGGAACCCAGATTCGCTGTGCAGCTTTCGCCACCTTCTAGACTCTGACCCGGACCCTTCTGCACCCACCCTGGTGGCTCTCTCCACTAAAAGGGTGGTTATTAATTCCTGGTCTATTGCCAGCGAGACTTTTAGTTTAACTGATTTGTTTTGACATGAGAAACTGAATTTTATATTTGTCTCAGAGATGTGACAGCCTGAGAATGAAGTATCACTTCTTTTAGAACTACGTCCCACAGACTGTTCATTTTTCTGTGCTTCTCAGATTTCTTGCCGAGGAGATGGTGCTGCTGTTATTTTTAAAAATAACTTTTTATGCCAGATGATCTCTTCGAGCTGTTATAGCTCCGTTGAGATGAGTATGATCAAAACTGGACAAGCTCAAGCCTTGTATGTCATCTTAATTTGTCGTCCAGCTCCTGCATCTTTTCTCTAGAACTTTCAAGACTTTTGTCAACTTGTGTTAAATTAAGCAGCATTTTTATTGTTGTGGTCTTCAACATTCTTGCAGAGGATCCATCAAACAGTACTACCAAGGAGTTCCTTAGTATTATGGATTCTTTTCACTTCATTCAACATGTATCATGGCCTGTTTACACTGTAGGACACACTTTGGTGCTACCCTCGACCACCTGCACATAGTCAGACAATAAGTCAGTCTGTTTTAATGTTTCTTTTATCTCAGTCACATTAGTCATAACTCTGATATTTCAAAGTTTTCTTCTCTTTTAAGTTTTTCATCTTCTTCTGATGATAATGTTGAGCTCCTTGATAATTCTTTTAATGATGACAGATTTGCTCTTCTTGACCAATTGTTTGCTCAGTTAAAAATTAGTTATCGAGCTGTTGTTTCTTGCTCACCATGGTTAAACAATCGAAGTTGTGGCCTTAAATGTCCCACTCAGAAAACAGAACAACTATGGAAAACCATAGCTTTGGTTGTCCATTGCGAATATTTCTGAGAACTTCTTCATGTTTATAACGAGGCAGTGAAAGAGCCTCTTACTTCAAGAATTTCATAAAACATAATAAAGTGTCCTGAGTCATTTGTTTCCTTTTCTATAATTACACTTAATGACTTAACTACAGTAATAGGCAAGATGAAACCTTCAACATGCTTCAACATATTACCTCCTTCCGTGCTATTTGGGACTCTCAGCAGTATTGGTCAATTGTTACTTTCTCTTAACTGTTCACTGAGGCAAGGTTGTGTCCCCCTACTTTAAACATGCTGAGGTAACTCCTACTTCTAAATAAATCTTATCTTTACGCAAACTCTCTTCTGAATTTTTGGCCTATTTCGAAATTGACATTTGTTACCAAATTAGGAAAGGTTGTAGACTCTTATTATTCAAATGACTGATTTTTGACCCTTTTCAGTTTGTTTTTCAAAAGCAGCACTCTACCAAGACTACTCTTTGAAGGTCTATAATAATCTTTTGATGGCTGCTGACACAAGGTATTGTTCTGCACTTGTTCTACTTAAACTCTGTTGATCATAAAATGTTACTTAATATTTTTTTTGGTTGTTATCTCTGGTGTTGCATTAGATTGGTTTTCTTGCTATTTATCTGTCTTTAGCTGGCATCATTCAGTCTTTTCCTGGCATTATAATTTCTATGCCGATGACATTCAGTTGTATATATCTTTTAAGGCTCATTATTTGGATAGGTTGTCCACCCTAATCCACTATTTAACCTGGATTAGTGACTGGCCCTATCAATTGCCTTTTTTCATCTGGTAAGTTCAGTATTCAAAATCTTGGCATAATATTTGATTCCTCTCTAGGCCTTGATTCACATATAAATTAGATTCCTTGTTCCTTGTATTATTATAGGGACTTTATAAATATGACCCTATAAATACAGGGTCAATATAAAGCACCCTGAGGAGACTAATATTGCAATTTGACAGTCTGAATTGAATTGAATTGAATTGAATTGAATTGAATTGAATTGAACTGTTTGCTTTATTTATGGAACATTTCTAAATTGCTACACATGGTCTCCTTGGCTAAACTGGAGAAGATTAGTCACGTATACAGTACCAATCTAAAGTTTTGACACACTCACCCAAACCTTTGACTGGTACTGTATGTGTTATCGGACTTAGATTACTGTAATGCCAGTTTACCAGCTTAGATCTTTTTCACACCTCCAAGCAAAACAAAATGCTGACTATCAACACATTCTAGTAAGTCAGCTCCCATTACTCCTATTTTGTATTCTTTGCACTGGCTCCCAGTAGATTTTACTATTTGTTTTAAAATTCTTGTAATTGCTAACAGAGCATTAAATGGCCAGGCTCCAGACTTTTTATCCCAGCTTCTTACTAAACACACTACTGCTGCTCGCAGTCTTCAATCACAGGCTCAGAATTTGTTTAGCCTGGCTTTTTGTTGAGGCTTTTTATTGATTGGAACTATCTTTTAAATTACCTGTTTACTTTATTCTGTGTCTTAACTTGATTTTCTATTGCTATTATGGTACTTAATTTTCTTATTTATTTTACAAATTTTTTGTAAAGCACTTTGTGACTGCTTGTCTGTAAAAAACACTTTATAAATGAATTTTAGTTATTATAAAAAGTAAGTAAGTGAGCTAAGTGGTCTTAAACAGTCCTTTTTGGGTTTCCGTCAGGAAGGGCATCCACCATAAAACTCTGCCAAATCAAATATAATGAACTAAAGTAGCTTATAAATTGGTCTTGAGCAATACTTCAGGCTTTCTCAAGATAGTTAAACACAGGACCTGAGCTTGCCCTTCAGCTGATTGATCTATTGTTGACTGAGGCCTCATCAGCAATGGTCTCATTGTAAAGTCAGGATGAGCATCAAGAAGCTGTTCTTAAGGAAAGGGGAATAGGCAAATTACACAAGAACTACATTTAAAAATCAGTGGCAACAGGTCTTATGGAGAGATTAATCCAAATTTGAAAATTTTAGTTCAAATTATCATTACTGTGTACAGAGGAGAAAAGGAGAGTGGTACAACAGTGTGTGTCCTCAGCCTTCTGTCATGGTTTGAGACTGCATTTCAGCTATGAGGGACCTTTCAAAATTTATGGAATTATGAATGCAGAAAAGAAGTGCATTCATAATTGTGATGCACATAGAGGACCATCTGGAAAGTATCAGGTTGGTATCAGGTTTTTCAGCAAGGCAATGAGCCCAAGCACACTACCAATATAGTAAAAGCGTACCTGGATAGTGCCTTGACGCTCAATCATCCAGGTAAGGAAATCCCAGAAAGCTGATTCTGTTCATCAGGACAAAATGTTTTCAGTGGGAGAAACATTTTGTCACTCATCCTAGAGACTTCTTCAGTCTCAGCTGACTGCAGGTTTCCTCAACCTGATAAACAGTACATTTACATAAACGGTACATTGCATACACACCAAGGATATGGACAAGTGGGTGAAGAATTTGTCTCGCAAACAACTTACTCAAGCAGAGAAAGACATCTTCGTGAAAGGACTGAACTTTGCTGTCATGCTGAGACAAATCCTACTAGTGGAACTGATCACAGGCACAGAATCCGAAACAACAACATTGCAGATGTGGAAGCAGCGCAACTGTAGATGAAAGTTTCAAACTGTCAATGCAAAGACCCCAACATTCAATGTCAGCATCAATGAAAAGAAGACATTTAATATCACACAATATGGACAGCAACATCATGATGCTCCCAGAAAACAATGGTAGGTGCATAGTTTTCCTAAACAAGACAAGACTATCATGAGAAAATTGCATCACCTTGCAGCGACAAAAATATTTATGAACCCCTGAAATGAGCCCCAGATACTGGCTATAGGTAAAGGATGGTAGAATGTCTAGAAGCAGTTAGATTAGGACAACGCTATTTGCAAGACCTCATACCACAGATTATACCCAGAGGAAGTTGCACCAAGTCTGTATGGCTTAACTAAGATGCATAAGAATGGTGTATCTTTAAGTATGATCAACCCTGTTACATACAATATCTCATAGTTTTTGGCTTTGGTCCTCAACCCACTTGTAGATAGTGCCAAACACCATGTTGAGAACATCTTGGATTTGGAAAATGTTATAGAAGATGAAAGATATCATTATGGAGGCAGATGAAACACTGGTCTGTTATGATTTTACATCTCTTTTCACTTGTGTTCCAGGTACTGAAGCAGTGGAAGTAGTTTATAAGAGATTACAGGATGACCCCACCCTCAGCACTGACCAAGTTTGTCTGCTATTCAAACTGTGTGTTCAATCCACATATTTCACTTGCAAGAACCAGTACTTTAGGCAGAAACATGGGCACACCATGGGTTCCCCAGTTTCACCCATTGTGGGTAACTTGCATCTGGAAAAAGTGGAATAGAGGGCTTTGTTATCCTGTCTTGGAACACCACCAAGACATTGGTATGTGTATGTCCCCAGGGAGAAAATCAAATGTCAAGATGTAGCACAATTCATGTATCACATTAATTCGGTGGAAAAACTCATCAAGTTCGCCAGTGAGGTCATGAAAAATGACAGTTTCTTAGACTATGAAATTCCCATCAATACTGGCAGACATTTCAAAGTCCATATGTACCATAAACCAATACATGCGAATCAGTATTTAAGGTTTCACTCTCATCACTCACTGGAACACAAACTGGGTGCCATCAGGGCACTACAGCACAGCACGAACACCCATGGCACTCATGGCCATTGATCAATGATGATGACAATTTGCATATTATTGATCATGAAACTAAACTCATGGCCTACTCTTAGTTAGTGGTGCTAGTTTCAGTCATTATAAAAATGTACTTTTTATAGGGTTGGGGAAACCTGCAGAGCCCAAACTTTTGCACAGTACTGTTGACCATAACATTTTATTGCCTAATTTGGAGAATGCCATAGGTATTAAAGGTATTGAACTGCAATGGTTTGAATCATATTTATCTGTCCATCCATTCACTTCTGCTTATCCTGTTCAGGGTTGCGGGTGGGCTGGAGCCTATTCCAGCTGAGATAGGGGTGAGCGGCAGTATACACCCTGTACAGGTCGCCAACTTATCACAGGGCTAACACAGAGAGACAGACAACCATCCACACGCACATTGATACCTATGGGCAATTTAGATTAGCCAATTAACCTAACCCCAGTGAGTGTATGTCTTTGGACTGTGGGAGAAAATCGGAGTACCAGGAGAAAGCCCATGCAGACACGGGGAGAACATGCAAACTCCATACAAAGAGAAAGAGACCCAGACCAAGGTGGCATCAAACACAGGCTTTCCAGATGGTATTCTAACTGTGAGGCAGCACTGCTAACCACCAAGCCACCATGCTGCCATATTTATCTAATGGCCTCCAGTTTGGTCATGCTAATGGGAAGTCTTCTTCACACACTAAGATTAATTATGGAGTTCCACAGGGTTCTGTGCTAGGACCAATTTTATTTACATTATACATGCTTCCCTTAAGCAGTATTATTAGAAAGCATTGCATATATTTCCATTGTCATGCAGATGATACTCAGCTTTATCAACCCATGAAGCCAGATGACACACATCAATTAGTTAACCTCCAGGAATGTCTTAAAGACATAAAGGCCTGAATGAGCTCTAATTTCCTGCTTCTAATTTCAGATGTCATTTTTCTTGTACTCAGCCCCACAAATCTTAGAAACATGGTGTTGAACCAGATACTTACTAAGAAATCTTGAAGTAATTTTTGACCAGGATATGTCCCTCAATGCACATATTAAAAAAATATGTAGGCTTTTTTGCATTTGCACAATATTTCTAAAATTAGAAAGATCCTTTCTCAGACTGATGCAGAGAAGCTAGTTCATGCATTTATTACTAGGCTGGACTATTGTAATTCATTATTATCAGGCTGTCCTAAAAGCTCCGTGAAAAGCCTTCAGCTAATCCAAAATGCTGCAACTAGAGTACTGACAGGGACAAGAAAGAGAAAACATATTTCTCCGATATTAGCTTCACTTCATTGGCTCCCTGTTAAATCTAGAATAGAATTGAAAATCGTTCTCCTCACAGAGAAGGTTTTGAATAATAAGGCCCCATCTTTTCTTAAAGAACTTATAGTACCATGTCACCCCAATAGAGAACTTCGCTCTCAGACTGCTGGTAGAATAGATTGTGAGGCAGAGCCTTCAGCTTTCAGGTCCCTCTTCTGGGGAACCAGCTCCCAATTTGGAATCAGGAGACAGACAGTTTTATGTCCTATTTCTCTATTTTTAAGATTAGGCTTAAAACTTTCCTTTATGATAAAGCTTATAGTTAAGGCTGGATCAGGTGACCCTGAACCATCCTTTAGTTATGATGCTATAGGCCTAGGCTTCTGGGGGGTTCCCATAATACACTTCTTCTTAATCACCTCTTTTGAATCGGTGTTATTCATTAGCTATTATTAATCTCTGTCTCTCTCTTCCACAGCATTTTTTTTGTCCTGTCTCTCCCCTCAGCTCCAGCTGGTCGTGGCAGATGACTGCCCCTCACTGAGCCTGGTTCTGCTGGAGGTTTCTTCCTGTTAAAAGGGAGTTTTTCCTTCCCACTGTTGCCAAATGCTTGCTCATAGGGGGTCGTTTTGACTGTTGGGTTCTCTCTGCATTATTGTACAGTCTTTACCTACAATACAAAGCACCTTGAGGTGACTGTTTTTTGTGATTTAGTGCTATAAAAATAAAATTGAATTGAATTGAATTACTGTAGTTGTAGTCAAGTAATTTGACATGACCTGACATCAGACAACAATGTTTTCTCTGTTCCTCACCTTTTCCCTCTTTTTTATGTTCACTGTAACACTTATTGTAATGTTCTTATTACACTTTATTGCAACAATGTGTTGTCAACTATTTGCAAGAAATCTTGTGTTCTGAACAGCAAAAGAGTAGGGATTCTGTGCTAGAGATAAAACTGAAGGAGAGCACAAGTAAGGCATGTGACCCCATGCCTTACTTGTGCATATGCATATACCTCATTGCTTTGAATATTTGGTTTAACCTCTTAAAACACACCAGGTTTCCAGGGTTGTGTTCTCATCCACCTGTCATACCTAAGTGGAAATCTTTTAAAGAAGGACTGTATGTCCAAAAGAAAGCATTTTCTTAAATGCAAAATTAAATCAATAATCACAAGAACAGTAATGTCAAATACAATAAGATATACAAAAAAACTGAACTAAGTTATAAAATGGAATAGCCTTGACTCTGTCTTCTTGGAAGGCTGTTATAAATCACAAGAATTCTGACAGTATTATATCACTTAGATGAGGTAGATTTGGTGTGTATTCATGTGTATGTCTTTCTGTGTGTCTGCACATTTAAGTGTGCAATTGAATGAATTTGTGGTTGTAAGCCTTTAAAGAATCATGTGGCTGCAACGAGGAAAAGCAAGCATATCGCTGTTCTCAGAACTAAGGTTTGCCCTGCGTTTTGATGCAACAGACATTCTGAGGATGTAGATGTTAATAATTAATGTTAATTATTAGCATAATAATTAATGTTAATTATTAACATGTTAATAATTAACATTAATAACAATTCAGTGTTCAACCCAACAGTCCCAGATGAGTGAGTTTTGGGCTATAAAAAAACTTTTATTTTTATATTATTAAATATTGATACAATTTAATTAATAAAGTATTTATTTATATTTATTTTCATTTAAATCTCCAAAATATTACTAAAGCCTTGAAATAAATATGTTCTAGTACACCTCATACCCCCCTTTAGATTCACCCCTGTTTGCTGCATGTCTCACTGGGATAAAAAGCAAAACATGCAAGCAGACATCATACCAGACATATCAGACGTTTTTCGCAGCGTAAAACAAACGTCAGTTGGTGAGAGCAGTTACAAAGTTCACTTTTCTTTATGTTGGAGCTTGCTAAACAGGTGGTTTGATGAAGGACTCCCACCAGCTTTTTTCCAGTATAGTTTTTAATGGTGATTACAGGAACAAGTGCTGCTGTTTGGGTTTTTTTCTTTGACTCCACCTGAGCTCACTGTCTCAGTAATGGCTCCACCTATTTATTCTGTGTGGTGTGTGTGTGTAGACAGACTGTCAAAATGGCCCCCTTTGAGCAAGCACTTGGTGAGAGTGGGAAGGAAAAACTCCCTTTTTACAGCAAGAAACCTGTTAAAACCAGGCTCAGGGAGGGGCAGTCCTCTGCTGCAACTGGTTGGGGCTGAGGGGAGAGAGAGGACAAAAGACATGCTATGGAAGAGAACCAGAGATTAATAATAACCAATAATTAATACAGAGTTGGGTATCGAGTAAAAGAGGTGAAGGAAATAGGAGCAGTTGCCTCTGACTATTATGAAAGCCACTGCATACCTGAAGAATTTGCAGGACAATATAGAATATACAGGATGTGAAAAGAAGAAATATAAAGAAGAGGATCTACAGGAGAGAATATGAGACAAAGGGACATTAGACAAGAAGAAACAAATGAATTTGAGTTAAGAGTAACATGAATGGAGGATGACACAGGAGAAAACAAGGAGGAGTATGAAAGGAGTAAACCAAACAAGAGAAAAGATTTGTGAACATCAGCTCAGCTCTGTTCCTCAGCTTCCTCTCTTTCTCTGTTATCTGATGAGTCTCACTTAGCCTGCCATGGCTGACTGATCGAGGCAGCCCATCACAATTGCCCCCACCCCCTTCCACGATGTAAATAACCTCCCTGCTGGTTCAAGGTGGGACATCACTCCAGCTCCATTAGTTTATTTTATTATCACATGAAGGCTGGGGGTAGACGTTGGTGTCTGTAAGGACAGCATAAGAGAACTGAACTGGATGCATGAAGAAGGGGGTGTTGGGGTAGGAGTAAGGGGAGAAGATGTCTCCTACACTGCAAATGTGATAGGAAGAATGGAGATGGCCACGTGAAAGAAGGAAAGATAGAGAAAGAGTAAGAGAGAGAGAAGCAATCTCAAGGAGACAGATGGGCTTGAAAACAGAAATGGAGGGACACAGGTGACATGGGAAGGTGTGTGCATGTGTGTGTTTGTGTGTGCTTACCTGGACTTCATATAAACACCAAGATTCCAAGATTCATTGTCACTATGACAAAATAGAGGTATAAATAACAGAGAAACAGAGGCGTGTCTTACTTTTCCTTCTGTAGCAGAAATACAATTCATAATGTGCTACTTTGGCTTCATCCAGATGTGATCAAACAAGTTTTTCCTTCCCACTGTCGCCAACTGCTTGCTCATAGGGCGTTGTGCCATTGTTGGGGTTTTCTCTGTATTATTGTAGGGTCTTTATCTTACAATATACAGCACCTTGAGGCAATTGTAATTGTTGTAATTTAATTCTATATAAATAAAATTGCGCTTATTTAAACTTAACCCCTACCTCTACAACCCTCCAAGGTCTAAGTTGTCATCTGTGATCAGCTCACCCTAGCCTTGAACCCTAAAGTTTTGGAGGAAAGTAAAATTTTACTTTGTGGTGAAAAAAAAAAAGATTTTCATGTGTGTCACTTTGAATGATTTTGGTTCCCTGATTTCCAAGACTTAAGAGAACTTTAAAATCAATAAAAAAAATGATAGCATAAGGTTAGGATAATCGGTGATGATGTCACATACCCATTTGATGAGCACTCATGAAGAACAGGTGAGTAATGAGTAACTTCACACAGGTGTGTAACCCACGGCAGGTAGTCACAGACCCGAGGACAGGATAACTAGGATGATCTTGATAAGTAACAACAAACAAAACAACAAGGAAACCAACACATGAGAGAAGGCCCGACTGGAGGACCACGACAGATGATGAGTTAGACCTCAGAGGGTCTCAAAGCCCCACAAATCTTGTGTTTAACCAGATACTCTGAATGGCATTACCACCTCACCATCCCCAACCGGTCACAGCAGATGGCTGCCCCTCCCTGAGCCTGGTTCTGCTGGAGGTTTCTTCCTGTTAAAAGGGAGTTTTTCCTTCCCACTGTCACCAAATGCTTGCTCATAGGGGCTCATTGACTGTTGGGTTTTCTCTGTAATTATTCTAGGGTCTTTACCTTAAAATATAAAGTGCCTTGAGGCGACTGTTTGTTGTGATTTTGCCCTATATAAATAAAGTTGAGTTGAAATATATAAACACTAAAAGGTTTTTGCCTTTTTCTGCTATACAGCACACTAGTACAGTTTCTGATCTACAGTATCTGCACTTGTAATCCAGTAATCTGATGACTGAGCGCTTGGATCTCATATGTTCTGTGATTGGCTGCATTATAATGTTGCTTGTCTAAATAGTATGTAATGTGCCTACTGCACTTCTTCCACATACATGCTTGTATTGTATACAATATTGATCAGTTATTGTCAGTGTGTATATGGGTCAGCACACAGAGCTTGTATTTGACATCATGGCTTACTCCCTGCTTGATTTTTGCTGAAAAGCTTCAACGGGGCCAGTGTGTGAAGTAATAGCTAGGAAACAAGGTTGGAGCACAGCGATAATGGTACTGATAGAGTCACTCATGCCTCAGCTCTCTGTCACTTTCTCTCCTGGCCCATAAATCTGCCCCACCTCCCCACCCACGCCCCAAGAACCTCCTCTGTATTTCAAAAGGGGGGGGGGGATTGCCTTCAGTGGTCAGATCTATCTGATCCTATCTCTTTTCTCACTGGCTTTAATGTAAGCAGATTCCCAATCAGCCAGGATGAATCCAATCAAGGAGAAGGGGGGGAGGCGCAACAATCTAGGGTGCTTTTCCCAATGACTGCTGCAGGCCAGGAGATTAGAGGACAGCAGGAGTGAGGCAGAGAGGGAGGGGGTTAGAAAGACAGAGTTTCTATGATGCAGAAGAAGGCTTTCATTCAGTGACAACACTAAATCACACATGCATTCATCACCTTCACGTCTATTTGTCTAACCCCCTTTCAACCCCTTTTTAGATATAAAAATGCAAATTCCACTCCTTCCCTATTCACTTTTTTCAGTATTTTTTCTACTATATGGACACCAACTAGAATGGGAGGAAGCATAGTGTTCTTCAAATGAGCATAACTACTGGTTGATTTATCCTCAAACTTTCCTCCCTCCTTCTCTCCCTTTCCATTTCTTCATCCTTCCACCACCGACGCCCGGTGACGGCTCTCCTTCCTCTCATCTCTCATGTCTAAAGCTTAACTTCATTGTCTCAAGCCCCTCTCTGCTTTCATCTTAAGACAAAGATTTATGTAAATCTTTGGGCCAGCGTTAATGTGGAGCGCCATGTGAGAAATAGCATCCCTAAATCGTGGCATTGTTGTTGAAAATGACAAGGCAGGCCCGTTAATCCTACAATGCGATCATCCAAATGTGTCATAATGCTGTGTGTAGGCAGGCGAATCTGAATATCAAAAAGACACTGTGCACCTCTTATACTGCGCCTTCAAGACTTCCAGCGCTAATGCACTACTATCTCCCTCTTTCTCTGCCATTTTTTTTCTTAAGGAAGTCACCCTGCCTGTCACTTCTCTAGCATTCAGAACAAGGAATAAGCCATATAAGATGCCACAGTCTCAAGTTTGTTGCAGAGCACAAATCCTCATCACATTTAGCTGGTTTTCTCCCACATATGAAGATCTGATTCATTCAGATAATGACAAACTACATCTGCGTAATCACTTAAGGGGCTGCGATTGTGAGCTGAAATAAATCGATAGCTTCTGCTTTGTCACTAAGATTAATTTTTTTCAGAGACATCAATATGAGGCTTTGTGGCAGGACAATGCACAGAGACAAAGAGAAACAAAGGACCGGAGCAACATGCTGAGTCAAGTCACTGCATGTATGGAGCATTTAGCCAACAATTAGTTACCTTCTATTCCTTCATTTGTGATGTGCAGAGCGCCGGCTCTTACTTGTGAGCTCAGTAAAAGTCTTACGAGGGTTCATTTGCTGGCAGAAATTGACAGTGGAAGTGAAGCACAGACCAAGAAGTGTGATAGCTGCTGCTTTTGAGCCATGAAACAGGCATGACAATCAATTGGACAGGGTACAAGGCTGCTGAATGATAATGTTAATGATCAGCAGACATGTTGAAAGACTCCTCCTTGATTGGCCGTGAAACCTCTACCATAAATAAAGAGATGGCCGTAGGTTCTCTGTCGCTTCCCTCACAGCTTTACCTCCTGACGCCGCGACACCTTCTCATCTGACCCCTACTTTCTCAGCCTCCTCTGCACCCCTCCACCTCTTTGCTTCATTCCTCTGCCATCCAATTGGGGAGGACCCCCACAGGGGGGATTTTGTCAGGGAGAATAGCGCCGTTGATCTTAAAGGCTTAAGACCCTACTGTACCTGTCAACAGCGTGGCTTTGGCGCTGACGACCAGCGGCTTAAGTCATTTGAAGTTGCTTTTTTTTTAACAAGTAGGGGAGGAGGCGCAGCGTGTGCTGACAACGAGTCAAGGTCTTGAAATAATTCCATCCCTCTGAATAACCAGAGGTGTCTGTCTGACTTAATCCCTCCGCCACTGCACACACACTTTTAGGTAGTTATAAAAGTAGGTTCTGGGGGTGATAATGGCAGAGGGGGGGAGCAGCCTGGTTTGTCAGACTGTACTCCAGCTGTATTGAATCATGTGAAGAACTTCACATTCCTTAACTCAAATTAAGAAATTATTGTAACTCAGTTGTTAGGATCAGTAATCTTTTGTGATGCCATCCTCTCAGCATCCACCAGGTCACTAGTGACCCATCTAAGGTCTAGAGATGGGTCACTAGTCCTTTTTATCGTAGTTTCATTAAAAAAGAAAAACTGTAATATTAAAATAAATAAGACGTCTTTCAATTCCTATGTGGCAAAGCCAAACCTAATCATAGCCAGGTTACCAGTAACCTGGTTAAACATGACCCAGAACCAATCTATTATGATGTACAATTATTCTTATTAATTAATCTTCTGAACGGAATCTCAAAAAACATATTTAAAAAAGATGAAAAACAGTATAAAACAAAAAAATGTCTGTGACAGTTTCTCCAAAAGTTTTCCTTTGTCTTCCTGGCCAGCAGTCCACACACATGCCAAACGTCCCCACGTGGAATCAAACCTGAGATGAATAATAATATATCCGCTTGATCGCGATCCTGGATCCATTTGCTGCCACTTAAATAATGAATTGAATCTCCAGTGCTCAGTAGAGTTTTTATATCCGTGCTGTTTGCTTCTAAGGTGTGGGATTTGTTTGTGCATTGTTATGCCTGTAATATTTGCTTGTATTAAAATGAATGATTTGATTTTTAATCTCTTTCCTTAGCAAGCCTTCGCTCCTTGCTTTTCTCTGTTTCTTACCCTCTTATTGGGTCTCATTACTTTGCTTTCACTGTCTTTCTCTTGGCTGGGATAATCCCCCCTGTAGGGGACTTCAAAGTGCAGGCCGGCTAGGGAAAAGCCTTAATTACCCATTTGCCTTGAAACTCAAGCCAAATCACAACTCGCTTGGGTCTGTCCAATGCTGCATTCCTACCTCCCTCGGTCTAATTGTGGGTCTGGATTTCTTTTTTCACCCTCTTCTCTGCTGTGGAAGTGGAAAGATGAAATTAAATCAAAATAAGAGAGAAAATGTGAAAATGTTGAAGCAGGTGATGAGAGAATTAATGACCTTATTTCGGGGCGCTGATTTTCCCCATGTGTTGCCTTCCTAGAAGACAGAAAGGTTGATGCAAGGATTCGTTATCTTAGGGGCCGTGCTGCTATCATGTAGATTTTTGTATTTTCATTGTAAATGCTCGTATTCAAAGCCATAGGAGTGCAGGGCTTTGATGAAAACAATAAGCTACTTCCTCTTGTCTGTCTTGTGCTTCTTTTTTTTTAAATAGAAAAATAGCACTCCATCTGACCAAAGAGTCCTTTGACTTCTTTGAATCCGATTTAATTATCGTAAGTTGTCATTTATTCATTGTCATATTTGAAAAATATTGAGCCTCACTGATTGATAGCGAGGTTCAACATTTTAACAAGCAGCAAAGCCACCTCTTGTGTGGCTCGCTCTTTTTTTGACAAGGGCTGTCAATCAGTGCAGCAAGTGAGAGAAAAGGCAGCTATTGTGGATAATAATTAATTTCAAATTAGATTAATAAGCTGGATGCTATATTGTCACTGAAGGGATCGGGTTTACTTATAGATGTTAAAATGGGGATTGAAGTGTGTGTTTAATGATTCCATTTCCATGAGAACACAGAAAATTCGCAAGAAAGAGTAACTGATATTATTTGCCACAACTGCCTGACGGATGGATGCAGCGCTCCAAATGTTTTCTCTGAATGGCTGTAGTCATTTAAAAATAAACACTGCAGCATGTTGAATGTACATACAAGTATGAAGGCCTCTTGTTCCCGTTACTACAGTAACTGCTGCCTGTTACTACTGTTGAGTAGTGAAAATAGTATAATGTGTAAAGTGTACTTTCATCAGTGACGGTTTCAGATACTGTTAAACTGCTAAAATTGCACTTGAAAACTGTCACAATATCAGATTTTCACTTTGTGCTCATCGTGGTAGAAAATTAGTGTTAATGCTGTGAGTAAAAATGGCCTGCAACTATGTTTGTTTTTTGTGTGTTTTTTTTTTTCATCAAATTAGTTAAACAGGCTATAACGTGTGCAGAGACAATAGTTGTGTTATTTACAATATTATGATTCGTTCACACAATTGCACAATTATCATTAATATGCTGTGACACGCCTCGTGTAATCATGAAGACAGTGTATTAAGGTGTATTGTTTAATCCTTGATTAAATTAGATCATAGATGGATAAAGATGACATAAAAAATAGTTGCTATATTATATTTTGTATGTTGGATTGTTACATTGTCTTGCCCCCATCAAAGGCAGAAGACCCACTGGTCAGTCCATAACAGAGCTAACACAGAGACAGGCAAGCACACACTGATGCAATTATACACACACACACACACACACACACACATTATTAAATATACTTGCACAATATATGTATGCTATATGAGATCGCTGCCGGAAATGTTGTGAAGCAGCAAACACACAGTGGACTTGTTTCTATAATGTATGTACTTTTGTCATTCAGCACATTTTAAAAAAAGGAGAAGCAGACAGTGGAAATCTGAATGTCATGTTTACTGTAATCAGCCAATAGCGTCCACTGGCTGGACCTCAGTGACACAGAGAACACAAGCTCCAGCCTACGAGTTCATGTGTTTAAATAAAGCAACTTTAAAAACAGTGTTACATCCCTACTCCAAAGAAGCCCCAGCCCCTCTGCATTCAGACATTACATACCAAAAAAATTACATTGTCTCACTTCATCCCAATTCTGCATTGTATTCTTATAACTGTATTTCAGTACAAACATGGGGAAAGCTGTCAGTATGGTTTTGGAGACAAACAGCATATAAGAAAATGTCATGAGTGGCTTTCAAGAAGTGTTTTATCAAAGCCCCAGTCATTTTCTTCAGCACCTCTCTCACTGGCAGGTGTTCATGTGATTGTGGTTTCTGTGGTCCACCGTAGCAGCGCTAAATGTGTGTAGTTAAAACTTAGTCGAGATGCTTTCAGAGCTTTACTAAATTAGTTAGGCATGCGTGAGAGGCTGATGCTGTAATTGTGTTTGTTTGTTTGTTTGTTTGTTTTCCTGTGGTCCCTTTCTGTTTAACCAGCTCAAAGAACAAACCGAGACAAATAAGCAAAGGATGGAGAATTGTAATAGCTTGTATTTGTGCTCTGTTCTCATGCCGAGAAACATCAGTGTGGGAGGCATGTGCCTGAAAACAGACATGGAGGTCACAAAGGTCAAACAGAACAGCCATGTCCACCGTCTTCCCCCAGCAACACGGGGAAATCGCTGCCAGTGCCAGTTAGAAATCACAAAAAAAATTATAATAATAAACAAAATGAAAAACAGTGTAGTCATAAAAAACTATGTACAACCAATGGAGTGGTAAACAAAACATCAGTGTGTGTTTTTGTCACTAAAAGGCTGCTTAACAACCTTTATTTGATCCCATTCTGTACAACATGATTCATTACAACAGTACAAATTCATCAGGTTCTGTTAGTCCTGTATACTGAGAGGAAAAACAGGTTGTGGCAGCCGGTGAGTTGGAGTCGTCATTAAATGTACCCTCCCCTCTGCGCCCAATAAAAGAGCAAGACGTCTTGAGGTACTCACAGTACCCTATTCACAAAGGATGCACATAGTCTACAAGTTTTTTTAAAAAAAAAGAAAAGAAAAAAAAGACAAGCTCTTTAGGAACGACAGCAAGTGCCTACACATGTATTTCAAACCATCCATGAAGAATAATCCATTCTAGAAGAAGAAAAATAGATACAAGTCAGGATTCTCAATGCGAAAACAGGGCCTAAGGGAGAAAACCTCCCACCCTCCCTCCACCGCAACACCCCACTACCAAATCCAAGTGTGTTACAGCTCAATATTTTTTTTCAATTCATTTATTTATTATCATTTTTTATTATTTCATTACACCCAAGGCAGAATAAAAATTACTAAAACTGAAGACTTTTACAATTACAGTGACAAAAACAGTTTAAGAGACCCACAATTGAAACTGGACTGTAAAATTTTTAAAAAACAAAACAAAAACAAACCAAAAAAAACCCTTTTTATAGTCTTGTAAAATGCCCAGGCATTCTCCAATATTACAAATACTGGTATACTTTTACAGGAAACAACAAAAATGTAATATATATTCATATATATTTATATATACTAAAATCCCATCACCAAAAAAAAAAAAAAAAAAAAAAAAAAGAAAAAGAACACAAGAAAGGAAAAACAAAACACACGTTGCCACTTTGGCATTCAGGGAAAGTTTCAAAGCAAACCTGAAAGAAATGTTTTAAACACACATACACACAAATATTATTTTTACCCTTGTACTTGTATCAATACTGTAAACTTATTTTAAGACAGAGTGCACTAAATTCTGTGTTTTCTTAGTTTCTGCATTTCCTGATTTTTGTCCAGTCTCTTCCTTAAATTTTTGTGTGGCTTTTTGTCCTCTCCTTGCATTTTCTGTTGAGGGACAGACTTCTTTCATTTCATATAGCTCTATATATAGGTTTGTGCCTTTATATGTACATATGCATACATATATACACACACAGACACGTCGATGTTGTGCTGGGTACTCCTAAACGTAAACTCAGCATTGTTACATCTGTATTAATTTAGATCATTCTGTTACGCATTAACACATTTTGTTTCATTTGTTAATTCATAACAAGTGTTGCATTTATCGGAGACAATAATCAGGAAGGTCATTATTCAAGGCACACTCATGTCAAATTGAATGGCAGTACCAAAACTGTCCCAAGCAAATTATTATTTTTTATTTTATAGTGCCAGCATTGGGAAAGATGAACCTAATAACCGGGGGCACTTCAGTATCAGGAGATCCCAAGCTCCAGACCCTTTAGTACCTTTTCTGTCCAGCTCTCTGTGTGTGTGTCTGACACAACAAAAGTGTGGGTCTGTTGTTCAGAGCTGCAGGTTCGTACATTGAATGTATCATTGTATGAGATCTGATCTTATTTTTTAAAAAGGTGCAATTATTAAGGTGAATAGGACTAAAAGAAAACTGAGTTCATGGTTTTTAAAATAATAACTGGGCATGACGCAAACTGATAAATTAAGTTTATTATTTCAGCACACAACTAACAATTTTAATTCCTAGAGAGGTGGCTTTGTCGATTAAACTGTACAATCACTGGAATATAGCAGGTCAAAAATGACTGCTAATGTCATTTCAACAAATTGTCATGTATTTTAAAACAAAATGCACAGGGGTGTGATTATTATTATTATTTTCAATTTTAGCAATAAAAATGTGAGACGTTCAATTCAGCTCTATTTTATTTATAGTGCGCCAAATCACAACAACACTCACCTCAAGGCGCTTTAATATAAATTAGATAATCTGCAGCAATACGGTTAAGCTCTTAACATGCACCAGATTGCCAGTGATCGGTTTAAGGTTAAGTTCAACATGTATTATGTAATGTTTGGCTATATGCCATACCAAAATGTAAATCCTTTAACATCTAGTATTTAACATTTAGTATATAGCCAAAACTCTTAACTCTACCCTCATCCTGTAAGGTTAGAGGTAGGGTTAAAATTCAGAAAGCAGAAATTTTTGAATCATGTGCTTTGGCCTGACACTTCTTCTGTTGAGAAGATGAAAATTCCATACAAAAGTGAACAAGAGGTCAAAATGGACTGGTTCTTACATAGCGTTTTCTGCTCAATGTGAGCATTCAAAGCGCTTTTACAACGCGTCTCATTCACACAAGCACTTGTTTCTATGTCTAAGTGCTTTTGATCTGACATTCACCCTCCGATGAACACATCAGGAGCAACCGGGCATTGAGTATCTGGCCGAGGATACTTAGGCATGCAGACTGGAGCAGCCAGGGATCGAACCATCAACCTAATGGATGATCTGTTTGACCTCCTGACCCACAGCCACCTCAAAACCACTTGTGATCTGGTGGATGTTAAGAGTCTAAAATGAGGCTAAAACTTTAGCCATGTGAGGGGTGAAACTGCCTCTGATGCTTACAAGTTGTTTGCCAAGGGGCAACACAGGAGTGAACAGGTAATTAAAGAAAAGAAGTACAGTTTACCCTGAGATGTTCATGTGCTCTCCTCATTGTTTCATTGTTCTATCTCTTGCTATGCATACTTGTCATGGCTTCATGCTCGCTCCTAATAAATAACACAGAGCATATGGCTTCATGCAAGAGACAGTGCATGGGTGTATTAATGTAGGTGAGATGGTAGTAAAACGAAGGGGGTGTGGAAAGTTGGAGAAACAGAGGGGGGGATGTTGTAGCGTTGTTGGAGCTTGGCACTATGTACCAGTCAGCAGCTGCGTTACCAATAATCAGGTTCTTGTGGCTGATTATAGGTAATGGTGTTTTCATGAGGAGACAGGGTTTATGAACCTTGGGATCCTCTTCCATTTACTGTCAAATATGACACTTCGTGCTACATATCCAATTATATTGACATGTTTTAGAGTCAGTTCATGCTACAGTGCCAAAGGATTGTTGTCCGCGTATCACACAAAATAGACTAATTCTAGCATTCTCAGTTACCGCCACTTTCAAATTGGAGATTGAGTTCAGCAAATTTTCAAGAAATTACACATTTAGCTTAATATACAATTTCCTACAAGCAGTGGCCAAAAAAAAAAAGACTTAAAATGGATTTCTGTCCTGTAAGGAACTCTCAGGATACCATATGGGTTTAAAAAATAGTAATGCAAAAGAAAACAATAAAAAAAAGACTAATAAAAATGTACCTGCACATGCCAAAATACAAAATCCAATAAATACAGAAATTATTGCACAGTTAAAGGCTCCATATATTTTATAACTCAACTGACGGATTGTTTAAAAATGAATGCCAAATGAGGCAGTTTAGACAGCTTCAGTTGATGTTAAGATCTCTGTTTTCACTTTTTTTTTTCTCAGTTGGCAGTTTATTTAATCAAAGACACAAAAATTAACCCAAAATTAATATCTTATAAAAAAAGTATCCAGCTACCCCTTTTTGTTATTTTGAAGTCAAAGTGTGGCGCAGAGTAAAGAAACAGGGAATTAGCTCTAGGCTCTCTCTGTTTGTTCAATTTTGACCTCACTGGTCATCAAGTGTTCTCCGTGCCACTTTTTCATATGTTTCTCCAGGGTGCTGTACACACTGAAGGGCATTTGGCAAATGTCACAGCGATAGACCTCTTTACCAAGCTGGCCATGTGTCTTCATGTGGCGCGTGAGCTTGGAGCTCTGGGCGCAGGCATAGTTGCACAGCTCACACTTGTAGGGCCTTTCACCAGTGTGACTGCGCCGGTGCACCGTCAGGTTGCTACAGTTCTTGAACACCTTACCACAGAATTCACAGGTGTCACACCTCCTGCTATCTTTGGAGCTAGGTCGGCCTGGACCAGGGCCTCCACTTAGATGAGGTGTGCTGCCCCCGCTGGCAGTGCCACTGCGGCCAGACAAGCCACCATCCAGCAAGTCACCCGGAGGGGTTGAGAAGCGCAGGCTGCCGTTCTCTGATGAGTGCTCAGATGAGGTGGCGAAGGGCGATTGTCTGGAGTCACTGAAGCCTAGAAAAGGGTCTTTGATGAAGTGGCGTGAGGCAGCATAGCCCACCAACCACTGTGAGTACACGTTCTCAGAAGGAATGTGGGGTACTGGGGGAATGTCCAAGTCCTTTTCTATCTTGATCCTCTTATTTGAGGAGTTGGACAGGGTCGGGCTGGTGATGGGGGTGGGCTTACGGGGGAACAGACCTGAGAAAGAATCACCGGAGCCACAGTTCCGGCCATTAATGGTTGTCCTCTCTTCCTGTTGGTGGTGGTCTATTTCCCCAGCCACTGAATCCTCATCTCCAGTGTCCCGCTGGCCATCTGAGCCCCTCTTGGGGAAGGGCATCCTTTTGCGATTGTCAACTATCAAATTATTGTACTGCTGTATAGAGTTGAGGCCCCCACCTTCCACCATCTTCTCAAGGCCAAGGGATGACTTCTCTTCTGATGGAGGTTTAGAACCATTCTCCCTGTTCCGGTAGAACTCGGACTCCATGCTGAAATTTGATTCTGGTCGACTCTCATTCTCTAGTTCCTCTTCCTCTTCCTCCTCTTCCTCCTCCTCATTACCCTCCCCATGGAAATCACCATCACGATTCTTCATGCCCTCACCTGTGACGTCACTGGTGCCTGGCTCTGGGGAGCTTGTGGTGGACAGGCCATCATCTGACCGCCCCATCAGAGATCCAGCCTTGTGCATGTGGGTCTTCATGTGGCGCTTCAGTTTGCTTGCCTGAGAGCAAGCGTGGTCACACAACTGGCACTTGTATGGTTTTTCTCCAGTATGGCTGCGCCGATGCACCACCAAGTTGCTCTGAAACTTGAAGGTCTTACCACAGAACTCACAGGACTTGATCTTGTTCTGTGTCTGGGGAGGGGTGGTGCTGTTTGGGGGCATCGGCGGCAAGGGAGGGGTGCTCAGAAAGGGCGACTTTGGCCCAGGTTGGAAGGGATTGGGGTTTAGTAGTCGATGCATAGGGTTAGGCCTGTTGGGTGATAATGGTGGTGTGGTGCTGTTAGTGTTCCCTGCTAACTCTCGTAACCGCCTGGAGAAGTCCATAGACTGGGACTCCATGGCCATAGGTGTTAGCCGCATCACCCTTTCAAAGGCACTGGGGTGCTGGGAGATGAGGCCCATTTCCTCGGCGCTAAGGCGTTCCAGGCGATGGGGGTCCAAGTGATGGCGGGGAGGTGGACTGACAAACGGCGGTGTACTGGGGAGGCGGTTTTCTACAAAGCCTGGGGGAGGTTCACGGAGCAGAGGTCCTGTCATCCTCAGTAGGTGGAAAGGGTTGTTGTCCCCTAAAAAGTTGGTGAGGGGGGACTGTGGAATGGAGTCGTTGCCCATGGGTGGAGGCATAGTGAGACGAGGTGTGAGGCCTGTGCTGGAGGGGCCGGACTCAAGGTAAATGCGAATGCCATGGGTATTCTGGGCATGTTGTAGCAGGAACCAGGCGCTGGGAAAGGGCTGCTTACAGGTGGTACATATATAGCTGGAGGGCTCATCCCTTCCACCTGCAACAGACAGAAAAAAAAACAGATTAAATATTTGAGCTGGGACACAGATTCCTCTCTAAAATGCTTTGTTAGATAGGTTTTAATAATGTGACCTCTTTTGTGGCTTAAATTGACATTAACAATAACTTTTTAACAACAACAACATATTTGCATTGTGTACATTTCTCTTGGCTGAAAGGCAGTGGGATGCCAGGGGTGCTTTATAGTCTGCCTCACACTGCCACTTGCTGGAAAGACTATGGGTACTCATCTTGTCACATAAATTCTAATACTAATCATGTTTTGACAAGTGCATTTTCACAGTCACATTAGATCAGCCCAGATTCAATCCATGTACCAAGAGGTGCTAAATCTTTCACTTAGTGCAGAGAATCTCTCTAACAACAGCTATTATGGTGCACTGTATGTGGCTGGATGTGTGTGCTGCATTGGGGCCTACACATGCAGTAAGTATGATAGATACAGTGTTATGTGTGTAGCACAAGCATGCTCAATAAATAATTGTAAAAACCCTTCCTGCAGAGTTAAACTGGCTAAAGTCGTATTAGTTAAGAGAAGACTAATCACACGCCAGCAAATAAAAGCCTGAGTAAACTAATCTCAGTCCTCAGTGATTTATAATGTGGAGCAGGGAAATATAATTTTGTTATTTCCTGCAACACTACACACTCCTGACCGTCCTGGTATTTTAAGTCAGAAAATTGTCAAACCCTCTTCAACACTGAACCTTAAATACTGACTGTGTAACTGAGCCTGAGCAACACAACTGCTTAAGAGTTTTTAATAAACATTGTTACAGTTGTAAACTGATACACTTTATAATATTCATAGTTAATAAATGGTAAATTATTAGTTAAGTCATGGTGCAAAACTGAAGTGGGATGACAGAAAAACACAACGGAGAAACACACAAATTATAATCAAATGATTTTTGAGAAGAAACACTTTTTTAACAGATAATTAATGCAAATTGTTTCACAACAAAGAACCGCCAATCCATAGTATAACTAACACACCTTACACACAAGCGTAAAGGCAGATAATTATAATTATACTCTTGTATTCAATGAAGGCTCGCAGACTTGACCTAGTACACTAATTTCAGATACTAGGCAAAACATATGCTGCTCTAATTGTTACCCTTATTTTCGTGTGTGTGTGTAGCTGTGACTCTTTTTTGCAGCCAAACACACACACACACACACACACACACACACACACAATCAAAATAACAGCCTCCGGTGTCTCAGCTTTTGTCTGCAGGTTTAATTCCATCTGCAATATAAATGCAGTTTTCTGTCTGCAAATACAAATAAATATATGTATTAAAGATATATGAATGTATTTCAATCAGAATTTTTTTAAATTTCTCTTGAAATGCACACAAGCTGGATACCATGTGATACCATAATTAAATATTTTAAAAAAACATTTTTTTAATTTAATTTTAAAAAATCTGCAGAAAGTGTCAATAATTCAACATTCACCAATTCAATAATTGATTATTTCATTTTAATAATTCCATAAATACTGCTCACTGTCCCTTGCTTGCACTAGTGTGTGTGTGTGTGTGTGTGTGTGTGTGTGTGTGTGTGCGCGCGCACGTGTGTTAAGAAGTGGTGAGAGGTGGAACAGCTGTTTACCTCCACAGTCCTGCAAAGCCTTTTGACTTAATTATAGCGGGGACCACACATTCTCACACACACACACACACACACACACATGCACACGCGTGTGAATACAACCAAAATAACCCCCCCCCGTGTCTCAGCTTTTGTCTGCAAGTTTCTCTCACTCTCACACACACACACACACACACACGCACACGCACACACACACACACACACAAGCTGTTTTAGTGCTGAATCTGAAGTGAATCTTAAAACCTTTAACACTCCAGAAAAGAAACATTCACCACGTCCCTCTCTCTCTCGACCCCCTTGATCTGAGAGCAAAAGAGAGAGAGACAAAGAGGATCCTCCCTCTGTCCATCCTCCATCTCTTCAAACTCATCTTCTGCTGACAGTCATTGAAGGATGTGTGTGTGTGTGTGTGTGTGTGCGTGCGTGTGTGCATGCGCGTGTGTGTGTTTTTGAGCAAACAAAAGAGGGAGTGAGGAATAGAGAACGCACCATTTCTCTCTGGCCGCAGTGGAAGGATCAGGTCATGGTTTTTGCTTGGGGAAAGGGTGTGTGTGTGTGTGTGTGTGTGTGTGTGTGTGTGTGTGTGTGTGTGTGTGTGTGCGTATTGTGTGCGCCCTCCCAGGGGAAAGGAGTCTAACGCAGATGGCAAATAAAGTATGCAGCCTGAGGCGAGAGCACATTATGCTAATTCTAATGTCAGCTGTACTTTAATATACGACTCTATTTAATCACCCCATTATTTCCTATTTCCATATGAAAAAACAGAGAGAGCAAGGGAGAGCGGGCGAGCTGCTCATCACTTTATTTGGTAGAATGCAAAGGGCCGTGCTTTATGG
>VUQK01039465.1:0-11128 GCA_015106715.1 Bujurquina vittata
TATATATATATATATATATATATATATATATATATCTTCAGGCGGATTAACTTATTTAAACCATTATAAATGATAAAAGTAGTGTTTTAAACATGGCCGATCCTGAGGGGCAGAATCTGCCCGGTGACACATTTTACTGCAACACCTGCTGAAGCTGCGCTAGCTCCGTGAACTTGATTTAATGAGAGGAGGAGCGGCGGCGGCGGCTGGCCGGGACAGAGGAGGCCGGCTTCAGAGGTTTGAGTCGTTTGTCGGTAGTTAGTTGGTAGTTTGCGGAACATCAGATGTGCTGTTAGCTGTGGAGCTAGCTGGGGCGCTTTAGCCTGCTGTAGTTTGTAGCTTTAGCCTCACTAAAGTTTATTTCTCCCCTTAGCTGCAGATTTATGAACATATAAAGTATAAAAACAGATCGAATCAAACATCCAGACTGTGGTTGATTAAAAAGTCTCAGTACTCTGCTAGCTTTGCTGGATGCATGAAAGTTTTTTACTCCTAAATAAACATTAATAGTTGTTCTGTAGTTCGTGTTAATTTGGTCAAAGTCAGCTTCCAAATGCAGGTTATTGTTAGAATGAGTGCAGCGAAAAGGACGGATTTTCTCTCATTAGTGAAGGAACGCTTTTATGTTGGATAATCCCTCTTCTTCGGTCACAGTTGGAAGGTTTCACTCTTTAAACTGTGTCGAAACTATAATATCTGCTCTAAACTGCCCCGAAATCCTTATTAAAATGATAAAAACACTAAAACTAACAAACTCAGTTGGTTAAAACAATAGAAACTAAAGGGAAACAATTCAAATCAGAAGCTTTTCCTGCAACTGTACAAACTTTAATATATGGAGCAGAAAAGGTCGTGAAACAGAAACGATCACAGAGAAGGAAAGGAGCTCAATTAAATATAAAATATAAATTAAAATGATGGAGCTGCTTAAGGAACAATTTTTAAAAATGTATGCATATGTAAAAATAAATAAAATCAATAAAATTAATAAAATATAAGAAGTAAAAATAATACATTAAAAGTAAAAAATTATAAAATCCAACTGAAGTAAAAATATTTTGTAAGAAAATTAAAGGAAGTAGAATAAAACTAAATAAAAAATATCATTAAAGTCGAATAAAAGTAAAACATCGGAAAACATAATAAAGATATTAAATATAATAAAAGTTAAAGTAAATACTAATTTTAGTAAATGTAATACAAGTAAAAATAATGAAATACATCAAAAGTCAAATACAACTAGTAAAGTGTAAAAAAACCAGGTAAAATTGGAGATTACTCTTTAAAATATGACAAATACTTGTGTTTCTGGTGATGTGACTGCTCTAATGTGCTGAAGTTGAATCTATAAATATAAATGAAATGGCAGCATAAAACACACACACACACGCACAGATGAGAGGGAGGTTTCATTTCTGCTTATTCCACTTTAAAGCAGCCATTTAAAAACTGCCCGTCAGGCTTTGGGGTGTGGACCTGGACAAATATCTCGCCCTGCCTTTCAGAAATGAGTCGAGCCGAGTGGTTTTCCACGAAGGCCAGAGTGGCCGTGGCCGTGGCCGTAATAAGAAACCGTCCCCCGGGTACGAGCGGCCGCCAGTACGCCGAGGCTCTGGGCCGCCAGCTGAGGCTCCAGGACGAAGGCGAGAAGAAGAAAGCAGAGGAGCTGCAGCAGGAGGTGCTGAGGCTGCGGCAGGAGGTCCTGATCGCCAAGGCGACGTCAGCCGGAAAGAGCAGCACGCAGGTGGCAGGTAGGCCTTCCTCCAGAGTTTGGGAGTGACTCACTGAGTGGCTGTTTCTGCTGAGAGCTATTAAAGGGGGTCTTTGCTGATGCCTTTTGAGTGTAGCTAACGGTGCTCTGCCCTCCTTTGGTTTGTGTCCAAGCACAGTCACAGCGATGCTGCGGAACTGGGCGCACAGCTAGCTCGAGGGTCTAATTGTTGGGAGACGTCTGTTGTCTTTATCTCAGAGAAGCAGCTTCACGTCTGTAAAGTGAAACTTGATGAACTCTGTGCGTGAATCATTTCACCGCTCAGAGCAGAAACGTGTCACCAGAGACCCCCGTGATACTGTGTCATCGGGATGCTCAACTCACCAGATCATTTTATGGGAATTTTAAACATGTTGCGATATGCTGAGTATTGCAGTAACATGGATTGAGATTTACCCTTTCACAACCGCACATCATGGAAAACTCAGTGTGTTCCTCTCCCCTCCCATTTGTGGGCCTGTCAGCCCGACCGACACTGTCCTAAATGCTGCGGGCCGCTGTCAAACCCAGCTCTTTGTAGTTCACTCTGATCCAAATAAGTGAGCGTAAACGTGTGCGGGCTGCTGGCTGACTGCAGGTATTGTGAACTTGAGGCCACAGTTTCTGGTCTCCTGGGAGGTAATGAGCTGTTGCAGTCGTATGAACCCACAGCAGGTTAACGTGACCCTCCGCTGCTCTGCAGAGCCTGGGTACAGCTGTCTGCGTGCCTGGGTCCCAGCCTTGCATGGATGCAGGTGTTTGCACATAAAGTGATGGATTATGTATTTTGGGAGACAGACACCCTCTCTATTTTTAAGGTTAGGCTTAAAACCTTCCTTTATGATAGAGCTTGTAGTTAGGGCTGATCAGGTGACCCTGAACCCAATAGGCCTAGGCTGCTGGGGGGTTCCCATAATGCACTCTGTTTACACCCCTCTCTGTATTTAATCATTAGTTATTATTAATCTCTGGCTCTCTTCCACAGCATGTTTTTTGTCGTCTCTCTCCCCTCAGCCCCCAACCGGTCTGGTTCTGATGGAGGTTTCTTCCTGTTAAAAGGGAGTTTTTCCTTCCCACCGTCACCAAGTGCTGCTCATAGGGGGTTGTTTGGACTGTTGGGTTTCCTCTGTATTATTTTAGGGTCTTTACCTACAATATAAAGCACCTTGAGGCGACTGTTTGTTGTGATTTGGTGCTATATAAATAAAATTGAATTGAATTTTCTTAGCTTGCTCTGAATTGGGAGGTAGTGTTTTCCAGCTAAGTGTTTACAGGCTGAGTTTAACGGTAGCTTAGCCGTCCTCGGTCCTCGTGTTTGCAGTATGGCGCTCCGTATCCCATGTGTCAGATCCCTCTGCTTTGTCCCATCCTTGTTTTAAAAAAAATCCTATCCTGTTTGAGTGCCACGGCGGCGTTCTGATGTCTTCGCCCCGTGTCTCCATCACTGTTTCCTCTGCTGACCTCACTAAAAAAAATGAACAGCTGGACTGAAAAAAGTTATTATTGTAGTACCAAACTTAATTAATATTTGCAGTAAACATTGTAAGATATGAAATTTGGTGTCTTTGTGTTGTACTGCTGCTTAGAATATGACAGTGTGCTGCATCCATCCCCACCCCTACTGCCCAGTGCTTTATTATCATTAACACATATAACTGTGCTGTCCTTCTGTCCACGCTCACCGCCCATCGTTGCACTTTTATATGGAAGATCTGGAGCTGCTCGCTGCTTCCCGCTGGGCACCGTGACAGGTTTAAATGATGTTATCATTCATTTCCTCTACCTGAATGAAACCTGTTTGCCAGCAGAGGCTCCATCTCGTGTAAATTAACGGTGTGCTGCATATAAAAACACACAGAGCTGTAAATGGTGCCGCCTTTATGAAGCCTTTTGTTTCAAGGAAAGTGTCTGTCCTCCTAAATCTAAAGCTCAGGGTCTGAGGGGGGACATTTAGGGCTGCCAGGGTCCATCTGCTCTCAGGGTTACGAGCTAAGACCGCTATCATTTAGATTTCAGAAGCTCGCTGAGAACAGCAAAGCATCAGGGTGGGTCTCACACTGAATCATCGGTGTTACTTCAGCTCAGCTGGTCTGAAAAACACATTTATATAGAAACATGTACTTAAAGGATAATATTCCAAAAGTCTCATTTAGAGCGGTTTCCCTCTGTAAAAGAAGATGTTTTAGAGGTGTGATCTTTAGGTTTTGAGGTTTTTGAGTGTGAAGTTTATATTCCAGCATCGAGCTGTTCCTGAGCTCAAACATTAACTGCTCTTTATGAGACGCCCGGCACGGTTGTAACTTCCAAGGTCGGCAGTAAAGTTGGGCTGAAGGCGGCTCGGTCACAGCTTGCCCCGTGACGGGGATCATATTGGAAATGACTGATGTGATCATCTTCTTTATGGCATAATTACATGATTATCATTATTTATACGATAGCCCAGCTGTGCCTCTGCTGCCAGCATTTTTTTTTTTTTGCGTGGTCGTTCACATTTCCAATTATATGCAACTTGGATGTGATCTGTGTGTGAACCGCAGACGAACCTGAAAGTGTCCCGCATGCACAGCAGAGGACGCGATAACGTCACACGTAGCGAGCCTGCTCAGTGTTTACGGAGTCAGTTTGTTTTCCTTCCCGCGTCCATAGACATACCTAGATGGCGGGGATGGCCTGCTGATGCGACGTAACTGTGTGTCCGCCATATTGGTGGAGTCAAAGCTGCACTGTGAACTAGTGCAAGTGAATGGACTGAACTTCATAAAGCGCCTTTCTACAAAGTTATTTAAGTTAATGCGTTCATTCACAGATTCAAATATACACTAATATACACTAGGAAACTGTGAGGCACAAAAATTTATTTTTTTTTCCGAAAATGTTAGAATGGCCAAATATGATGAAAAACAATTCGTCAGTCTTACCTGTGAAAGGTAATCCCACGTCATCCCGTATTGACTGTAAAAGGGTTCGAAGAACTCCACACAGCACCAGAGTGCAGCATCTCTCTCATGTTATGTTGGCCGCTTTAGCCTCCTCCAATATGGCGGCGACATAGACATACGAGTCAGCGCTCAATGTGGCGTCTATGCCCGCATCCACGTAACGAGACGCAGAATCGTGACGTTTTTCGAGTATCAATGACGTGCGGGTCGGATCAATGCGGCCCGGCCGTACACACACAGGTCGCATTTCAAAAGATCGGATAGGTATCGGATTTAGTACCACACATCCAAGTGGCCTGGGTCACATTTGAAAAAATCGGGTCTGTGTTGTTCAGACTGTCATGAAAAGATCGGCTCCAGGTCACACGAGGGCAAAATAAAATCTAAATTTTGGTCACTTCAGTGTGAACGTAGCTAAAGTGTTCCTCCTCACAAAGCGCTGATGACAACAGGAGAGAGTTACTGGTTTCTGAAGCTGGGGGGCGCGCTTGCTGCCGGGGGTCTGGCAGAATTGAAACAGGAAGAGGCTTCAGATTTTCACACCTCAAAGTGTCTAAAAATATCATAACACTACAAATGCTCATTTTCACGATGTGAAAGTTCAAAGAAATTGAGTATGAGTCGAAATCAGAATGATCACATCTATGAATCGACCGTCGCTGTCTGAAGCAAGAAAATAAGATTTGCTTGTTGGCTTCAGTCTGAAACATCCAGTTGTGCGTTTGATTTCTTGCAGACAGCAGCAGGATGCACGACCCGTCTCAGGATCTGTTCGGTCCAGGAAGCGTGGGTTTCAGTGAAGAATCTCAGCCAGACTGCGACTCAGAGACTCCTGAGCTCTTCCAGCAGGACGCCGAGCCTCTGCCGCCGGTTCCCTCGGGCCCCCCTAAAGAAGACGCACTGCGTCCTCACGTGCAGTTCCTGCAGTCGCTGTGCGCCCTGCACCGAGTGGAAGGACGTGGCAGAGGTCTGGAGGCTCTGTGGTTCGGGCGTGACGGAGACGCGGGGTCGGTGTTGGCCGACACGGTGTGCCGGCTCCTCGACTCCGTGGTAGCGGCCTGCAGGGATCCTTCCGTGCTGGGATCTCATACCCTTATCCTGAAGGCCTGCCAGGTCTCCGCCCGAGCGATGGACCTGTACTGCTCTCAGCGGCTGCCGTCTGCAGAGCTCCTGAGGCGTGTGGGAGAGCCGCTGAGGGAGCTGAGCGGGATGCTGCTGGACAGCGATCAGCCTGGGAGGGTGAGTACTGGGAAGGCTGTGAGGCTAGAGCCCTACTGTTACAGGTTAACCTTCGGCCCCCTTTAAGCTTCTCGGTGTGGACTGGTTGGATTTTTCACAGTTTAACCCTTTAGTTCATTTTAAACGACATCTTTGAGCACCAGAATCCAGTTTTTACAGATTTGCTTCGATTGTAAACAAAAACACGGGAAACCGGCTGAAGTATTTCTGCTCATGGAGTCTGTGAGGATCCACTGATTAAAAGACATTTAAAGGCTTTCTGCTGTCTCACAGAAACTCCTCCCGGCTTGCTGGATTTTATTTCTGGGTGTTGGTTTAATTAACTTGCTGCCTGAGAATGGAGGCGTCCTCATCGTTTTCTGATTAGTTTCCACCTCAGGACAGCCCGTGTGGTACAGCAAGCCCTCCCAGTTTGGAGAGCATTTGGCTCGCTGTGTGTTGAGCCGTTGTCGGCTTTCAGCATGTCGCTCAATCGTGACCGTAGCCGTTGTTTTCCCCTTACAGCAGCGGTGATCTCGGCCCAGCGCTGCGAGTGCGTTTCATGGGAATTTCTTTGCTTGGTGCAGCAGAGGCCTGCAGAGAAGCCCAGGATGGTTAAAAATGGCTCGGTTTGAGTAAAGGCAACATCTGGAGATGCTTGGAGACTTTCAGCAACACCAGTGATGTCCTAAATAAAAGTCATCATCACAGATGAGGACAGCCCCAGGGGTCTGAACCATCTCACAACTTTGGAGGGCAAGATGCAGAAAATATGTGGAGACTTTCAGTTATTGTGATACCAGGAAACACTACGGCTCCGAAATGTAGTTTTTTCCCTGCAGCGTCATCGGTGTGTTTTTGCCCTGCAGTTTTATTCACACGTTCATCTCCTTTGAGTTATTTTCTCTCTTTAAAAACAGATTTTTGTGGGATTAAAACGCATTTATTTTTCAGGGCCGGACCTCCCTTTGGGTCATTTTTGTGCTTTTATGCGGCAGCTGAAATAACTGCGAGTTTTACACTAACTTCACCCAAAACAGGATTTAATAGGCGACCTCCCAGGAGCATCATCAGAGTTTCATTATATTAAATGAATCGGGGGAGGACGGGCTCGCTGGTGTTTGTGTGAAAATATGTGTTGACTCAGCTTGATGTCGTCTCCAGCAGCAGCTGAGAGCTCGGAGGAAAATGTAAAAACTGATCATTAGTTCAGTGAGCCACTGAAAACCTCTCGAGTTAAAAGAGGAATGCTGCTTTAAAAGCTGCCAGCTCTGCAAACAGCACAACTGCTCTCTGTCTGTTCACCTTTTCTTGATTGAGTGTTCTGCAGAAAACCTGAGAAAAGCCCAAAGAGATTCGCTTTATTAAAGATGTAAAACAGAAGCAGCTCTGCGGTTCTCAGAGAGGCTGCAGTAACAGAAATCCTGCATGCAGACGGTTTAGAGGTCATCCTCTCGAAACAAACCGGAGCTCTTTTTCCACACGAGCTCCGGGCCGTGTTTACTCGATGTCGCTCTGTTACGTGCACAGAGTTCGACCTCAGCGTGGCCCGATGGGGGCATTAAAACGGGATGTCGGGTCAGGTGATTGGCCGGCTGTGTTTCCAGCAGCATCTGCAGTAAAATCTCAGAATCAGACTCTCAGCAACTCAATAAAGAGGCCGTACTTGGTGACATTGACTCGACGGAGTCTGCGAGAGCTCCTGAATAAAGCAGCGTCTCGTCTGGGATGTGAATAATACAGCAGCCGTGAAGATGATGCTGTCATAGTTTACGAGGCGCTGAGGCCAGGTGCACTAAAGTCGAGAGGCATCGTTACTGTGATCGTAATCAAAACCTTCACGGCTAAAAAGATAATAAGAGTCCCTCATCAAACCAGCGATCAACGAGTTTAAAGGTGAATAAAAGCTTCCATCCACCATCGCTTTGTTTCCATCGATTCTCATCCGCTTATCCCGTTCAGGGTCATTGGGGAGGTGGGGTGGGGGTGGGCGGGCTATCCCAGCAAAATTAATTAGACCAAAGCGCGTAAACTTTTATTTCTCCACAATCTTTAAATCGCTTGAGGCTGACTGCAGTCGGCCTGCAGGGTGAGTCTGAACAATGCTGCAGTCCAGTGCTTTTAAACATTTAGTAATTATTTGCAGATATAACACAGATTAATAATATAAAACCCTGATGCAGGAAGCAGGAGATCAGGAATACTCAGCTTTGTAAGATCATTATTGCAGCCAGGTGCTGCTAATCAAATACACTTGAATTGCGATCATTGTGAGCACCTCAAAGTTTTGGCAGTTTGTGGGTCTGGCGCGTGCAGGTGTGTTAACACAACACAAGGAGCAGCCTGAACAAGCCTGTTTGGGACAGTTTCCACATGTTGGCGGTCTGACTGCTGTTTGGTGTTGTCCAACACTTCTGTCCAGTTGTTGTGCACAGCTGCGACATTAAATACTGTCCTAACTGTGCGGGAGCTTCCTGCAGGACACGCTGAGTCTGGGCGCTGGCTCTGTGAAGCTCTACAGCGTGGCATTTTTTTCATTTTAGTGGATTTTATTATGTTGCTGCAGAAAGCTCATGAAATTCCTCAGGCTGAAAATGAGCAATTTAGGACAAATTTCTGCCGTCAGAGTTCGTTTTAGTGCTGAAACAATAAGACTCATTTGTGTTTGCCATCAGTACAGGATTCAGCAAACGGTGGATTGTTTAGTATTGTGGCCATACAGTAGGAGCTCATATTTATGTGAACATTAGATCAGCTGATTCCTGGGAGCACATTTTATTTTGAAAAGAGCAGCAGCTTCAGGACATGCACACGTGTCGACAATAATCGACAATAAAACTAGTTGAAGAATTTAATTGTCGAGAATAGTTGTTTTTTTTATTACTGGTGATTTTTTTTTTATTAAATGGAGTGAGACCTCTTCCTGTCCGTCTATCTCTGGTGAGCTTCACACATGCGCAGTAGCGTTCAGCGGCATGTTTCGTCACGGCGGCTAATGGTCAAACTGTGCCAAGTCTCCATAAAAGTACTATCATTTTTTTAGTGTTTGGAAAAATGAACCGTTAAAGTTACATCAGCAGCAAACCTGATTACAATTTTTGAATAAAGTATCCATCTTCTGTGTGTTTACTGCCACATTTTAAGTAACCTTGTGCTAAATGTAAAAGCTAATAGCTAAATAAGTTCCATTTCATAATTATGTGATTCATAATCTGATTAGTCGACTAATAGACTATCAAAATAGTCCTTAGTTGCAGCCTTAGTGTGTGTATATATATATCATTACTTTTAGGCTTCTTTCTGAGCTGACTGAGTCCATAAGGGGAAACCTGCTTTTGCACGTCATGGCCGGTCGTGGCTGCTGGGAAATGGAGATGAAGGTGAGCGTGAGCTGAGAAAAATGAAGTTATCCCATCGGAATGGCTGCAGGCGGTTTCCTCTCTGTGCCTGTCAGGACTCACGGAGAAGAAACTGGACTTTCCTGTGACGCGGCGCACAGAGGCTCGCTGTCATGCAGCCTTACAGGACTGATGATCACAGTAATGCGGCGTGAGTAACGGCTGGAGGAACAGAGTTACACTGTGACGCTCGATCGTGTTAAAGGCAGGACGTAATGGGAGCGTTTGATTTGTTCAAGCTACGCTCCAGTTCGAGTTTAGATTCAGGAAATGAAAGCAAATTTAACTCTGAGAAAAAATGTTTGTGCTTGAATGAACATTTTAATTTGTTGTTGCTTTAAGTGATTCTTTACAAGCTGCAGTTGTAAAAATGTGAAGCCAAAGCACCAAATTAAAAAAAACCTCCCTGCGACTTGGAGAAGTCAGGGGTCACCCGGTGACCTTTTGACTTTTAATAGAAAGGCAGCTGCACAGGTCACCTGGTGAAGGGTCTGACTCGGACCGACTGCAATCACTCTCAGATTAGCGAAGGTTTCCAAATAATTGCCATCTAATCTATAAATGCTGACAGATTGCCAATATCATGCAATCAGCCGGAGTCAGCCTGCACTGATGAGGACGACTCTTACGTGATGGATCTCTTTGCAGCAGGGGACTCGACTCACCTGTCTGCATTCACCGTCCTGCAGCAGCTGCATCACTGCGTGTGGAGGGTAGCCTTTACTGCATTGGGACAGTGGAAACAGGAACGAGGGGATTCAAACCCGGGTCTCTGCATTAGGCTGCTTGGCCAACAGAGATAAACTGGTGCTGGTTTGAGGTCTGAGGTTTTTGCTGCGCTCTAATTTATCAGTTAATCGCTGTATTACCGCAAACTGACTGCATGTATTTGCGAACTTCAGTTACAGACTGATGCAGAGCGACTCTGCGACGTTTCCATCTAATCACCATCTTGATGCAGCAAAGACGACATGGTTTCCAACTGTTCTGTCAGTGTGACCGCAGCTCAAAGTAAAAATCCTCTTTGATGCTATTTGATTTGACCAATCGGCGATGCAGTTACTGTGAATGAAGAATAGCTGAGCACAGGCTGTAAGGTTCCTCCTCTGAGTCAGACGTGGTTGTTCACGGGCACAGAAACAGCTTTTAAAATGTGATCATTCATCTGGAGGTGATGCAGTTCACTGATCTCAGCTGCGCCTGTTGCTCCTTGAGGCTGTGCGGCTCTCTGCTGTATTGATGCTGCTGGGCCTGGAGAAACTGGTTTCTCTGCCTCTTCTGTTACGGATGCCCTCTCGCTTGGCGGCTCAACGACAGAACAAAGTGTCAGCTTTGGGATGAAGTCTGCATGTTAATTCTGAGGTGTTTGCATCAAAGCTGTTGTTTAAGTCTCTGAAATACTTCTGATCCAAAGTGAGGTGCTGTACACTGGTAATGGTAATACTGTGTAAACATTGTGGACAGTGTTTAACTCTGCATTAAAAGGCGTTGGCGCTGTGCAAAAGTCTTGAGCCACCCCTTTATATTTAGGAGAATGCCCATGAATACAAAGCATTACAACATTACGCTCACGTAGCCCCCAGTTATCAACATGAACACTGATGACGCAACAGCAGCAGTCAGCTGTTTTACGTGCAGCCTGTCTGTGCAAGCGCAAAGAGGCGGAGCCGGTGATGGCGCGCTCGTGGAGTGAAAGTGAATGTTTTTCGAGCATCCAAAATAAGCCCCCCCCCCCCCCCCCCCCCCCCCCCCCCCCCCAACCCCCCCAACCCACCCCACCCCCCACCCCAACCCCCCACAACAAAAACAAAAGAAAAACACAA
>VUQK01039471.1:0-12736 GCA_015106715.1 Bujurquina vittata
AACCTCATCTCCAACCAATTTGAAGTGATTCTGCTAGGGTCTCTGTTTTCTCTTACACATTTTAATGTTGCACTGCCACTGTGGATTTCTTGTGTATGTATATGTGTGTGTGTGTGTGTATGCATATATATATATATATATTACATTACATTACAGGGTGGGCCATTTATATGGATACACCTTAATAAAATGGGAATGACTGGTGATATTAACTTCCTGTTTGTGGCACATAAGTATATGGGAGGGTGAAAACTTTTCAAGATGGGTGGGGACCATGGCAGCCACTTATAAAATGTGTTCAAAGTGCTGCACACTGTGTTGTCAAAGCAATCCTCTTGTCCCACTTTTTACACACTGACAGCAACATCATGCGCCCACATTTTGGCAAATCCAACACTGAACCAGTTTCATGTGACTTGGCAAGCAGTTTGCTAACTGTAGCATGGGAGATGGGTGGTGTCGTGGGGTGTCGCATTGAAATTTGCTGCAATGACCCGGTTACTGCGTTCACCAGACATCAACACAATTTCTATCCGCTCCTCACGTGTTAACCTCTGCGACGTGTCAATGGCTGTGAACAAAGACACACTTGTAAATAACTTGCGTTAAAACCAAACACACCATTGTTTTTTTTTTATATTAACTAATATCACGAACCATTCCGTGTGTGTGTGTGTGTGTGTGTGTGTATATGTGAAGAAGAGTCAAATGAGAAGAACTAATCTAAAAAAAATTGGTGCAAAAAGATTAATGATAAGCTTTGACTGAGACTGTAAACGCTAGAGAAATAACATAACAAAAGAACAAATGAGTTTGTACCCACTCCACTCACACAGTGGGTACAGGCCGATAGGTTTCCGTTTTGTGCAGAGACCATCAAACCCAGGCCAAAGTGTAATTAAACCTGCTCAAAAGCTCACCTTGTGTATTATGGAGTGTCATTGCCATTTGAATATGAGGATGCAGCTATGTGTTTGTGTGCAGATGTGTGTGTGGTCTTATTGTATTATTGTATTAACACAGTAAGTTACTTCATTTGTCCAGTAAGAAACTACTGCCTGGTTAACCATGATTAATACCCACTGAACAGTTATCTGCGGTTTGGGCTGTGAGGCGCCAGGTCTGCTGTTGTGAACCAGCGCGGTATCTTCATTAATCAAAGCTGGAGCTGCTGTCTAGTTAGCATTCATCATGGACTGTATGATGATATTCAGATAATTCAGTGTGGAGGAGTTTCTGTGTATGTGGGTGTGTGTGTGTGTGTGGGGGGGGGGGGTATACTGAGCTGGCCTGGACAGAGAGGGAGGGAGAGGAGGTGAAGGCTGAAAGGGCTAGAGAAATCAATGCATGCGGGGAAAGGCTGTTCTCAGCACTAAGAGGTCCGCAGCTCGCTAGTAATCGAGTCTTTCTCTGCAGAATTAATGAGAGGGCTTTTCATGCCGCACGGGCCACAGAGATCTGTCGACTTGCACCCTAACACTGGCCTAACAACAGAGAAGACAGTGATGTAGGGCCAGGAACCTAGATGACATTATAAAGGCCAGACAAAAGAGGAAGAGGAGCAGGAGGCTGTTCATACACAAGCACGTGAGGAAAAATAAGGCAAAGAGAAAGCAGGAGTCAAACATTCATCCATGTAACACAGACATGGAGCATGGTCCAATTATGCAACTGGCCAATAGGCACACACATTAGAGGCACCCTCCCCATACTACATAAAATCAAGCCACACAAACTTTCCTATGCTTTTTTACTATTTGTGATTGGTTTAGATCTATTTGCCATTGCTTTTTCTCATTTAGGCTTTTTTTTTTTGAGTGGTCATAGCATTTGCACCCTTAAAAGGTTTTCTGACTTCAACCACAACCTTTGGTTTTCAGACTCTACATGATTGGATGACATAATCACAAGTTTGGCCTGCTCATCTCTGTCCTATTGTTTGACTCCAGTGGAGACTGTGATTTACAAACTGACCTTCATGCTGTATTCAGTAAGATCGGAAACTTAGACCACATTTATTTAATTCAGTTAAATTTTATCTATAGAGTGCCAGATCACAACAAACAAGGTGCTTTATCAATGAAGTAGTCACTTACGTTTAAAGAGTAAGGGTGCCAAGGTTCATTTTTGATACAGTCCTGACTTCTTTTTAAAAACCTGTGCCTGCTGGCCGTTACAAAGAATACCAGACTTCTATACCGGCTTTACTTTTCAGACCTGGAAGCCAGATATTCTTTTATGAGCAATGTTTACTTCGTGTTCATTTAATTAACTTTTTGATTCATTTCCTTCTATAAGAAAAAGTGATAAAATTCAATTAAAAACAGTAATGGAAGATAAGATAATCTTTTATTTGTCCCACAGTGTGGGATATTTACATCCATCCATTCATCCATTTTCTTCTGCTTATCCACTTCATGGTTGCAGGAGCCTATCCCACCTGTCACAGGGTGAGAGGCAGTGCACACCCTGGACCGACTGCTGGCCTCTTGCAGGGCTAACATGAGACAGACATGCTCCAATTGAAATCTTCCCTTGAGCCTTCAGAACAGCTTCGATCCATTGGGGTATGGATATTGAACCTGTGGGCACTGGTATTTTTCAAACGCATGCCAATGATGATAGGTTTCTGTTAGATGTGCACAGTCTCACCACGTCATCTTAAAAGGATGGTTCTGTTGCCCCCAAGTGGCCCAAACAATATAGTATAAACGTGCACGCCACTGAGATCCTCACTGTATTTGTGGTAATACTTATATTAATCCTTATTTATTCAGAAATAAATTAATGCAGTACTTAAGCACAATAAAGGCTGTTTCTTCTTCTTCTTCTTCTTCTTCTACTTTCCTTATAATGGAGCATATTTTAAATGAGGCAATCCTATACATAAAAATGAATACATTTTCTGCTCAGGCTTTATTGTAGCAGTTTGAAGTCCATTCAGGTTATTGCTCTATCTGTATAAAAAAGAGAAGCTAAGCAAGCCGGGGGAAACTTTACAATATTTCTTTATGAGAAGCACTCATGTGCATTACATGGCGTAGATAATGTGCCGTGTAAAAGTGAAGGATTGCTTACAGTTGAGTGATGTAATGCTCCACAAATAATCCTGCTCAGTGTTGATGAATATCACAGTCTAGATCAGTCCCGGGCATCTATCTGCTTTATAGGGCAGCTGTTGGTACAGTAGAGCATCGTAATAATATATACAGGATTAAAAGTAAAGAGCAATTTTCTTTAGAAGCAAAGTAGAAGAAGAAGTCATTTTTACAGGATGACTTGTCCCCTTGGCCCTGATTGCATTCAGCGTGTAGGCATCGTTCACTGTGATGTGCGCAGCAGTTGCAGGAAGTTCAGGTTCAGGCACTTCTCCATGCTAAGCACTAGAGGGCCCACTCATCTCTCCCTGCTGTCTTCTCCTCAGTTTGAAACCCCAGGTATGAGATATTAGTTGTCCCTCTGAAAATTGCCTACAATTTCTCCCTGTTCCTACTAATTAAAAGCCTATTACTCAGCCTGCAGTGTGTATTTGTGCAGACTGTTTATATCACTGCTATACACATTTCTTGACTGTTAACTGGGGTGAGTATTATTGCTTTTACATTGATCTTGGTGACAGATAACAGCAATAGAATTGTAAATGGAGAAGGGAGCTGGAGACAATTAGCTGAGCTTGTTGCACCGTCAGGAAGTGCAAAGCTTGACGAAGCCTAGAAACAAGAAGTAGAGGATTTAAAAAAAATTGTTTGCTTTTTATTGTTTTTATTGAACTTTTCAAAAATACAAATTGATATAAAACCCATAAAAATAGAATAAAATTTCAGAAAATTTAAAGATAAATATATTTTTATTCATTTACTTGTACTACATATGTTTTTCCTGTGACAACAGAGAAAGAAAAAAATCAGTGGGTTTCTGCACCTATTTCAAATGTTTTTGAAAAACATTCTCCACTAAAGAAAAAGAAGTACATGTGCTCAATTTAATGGTACCTTTGTGTAAGAGCCAATCAAACACACATTTTTCATATTAAAAATACAGGGAATGAAATGAAAGAATAGGAACCGTATGGTGTATATACTGTGCGACTGACACGCAAACATCTGTTAGCCAACTTAACAATATGGCTATTTTATTGTTTATCCTCCTGAGAACCAAGGAAAAAAATATCTTTCAGTTACATTTTTTATGTGACCACTGCAGAGGACATAGGGTTTCATATTTATTATTTAGAATTGTGACTTTTATTTCATTCTACAATCAATCAAAATTCTATGAAGTAACAATTCAACAAAATACCAGAATTAAATAAATGATTAAAGGTGCTGGATGAAGCTACAGCACACTGTGTCTGCTATTTTAGAAACATGCATTCTGGTGGACATCAACAGCTAATCACAATCAAATTTAGTACTGTACTCTTAACATGGTTAAGAGCAGCCTGTGGCCACTAGAGAAATATGTGTACTCCCTGGCAAGCTGATGGTTGCAGGCTACTGAACTGGTCACAAAGAAGGTGTTGCACCAGAAACTGTGTATTTGCTTTGGCCACTGCAAGGTCTTCCACAGAAGACTTCAGTCTTTGAGTTGTAGTTGTACACCCAACCCACAAAGGCTTCTTGAAGCCTGTGTCATCCCAGACCTGTTAACAGAGATCGTCTCAGACTTTGACTCAATATCACTCAGTGATCCCAAATCCCAAATATAAACCTGAAAGTTGCCTCAAAAACATGCAATACAGATCTCAGAGTTGATCATGAGATAATCCCCTGAAAGGTGACTGATGACAGTTACTGATGGCACCTGTCTTCTGTGCATGACCATCTCATGCCAACTTTGTGCACAGCACAAACTTTTTGATAACGTTATCACACCCATGATTACACTCTTCCAATATATTTATGTTTTCAAATTAGTATTGGGGGGAAAAAAGTCCCATTTTACAGGACAGTGTACAGCAAACCCAATATACTTTTTACTGCTGACTTTTAGATTTCAGTGTGCTAATAACAATCCAGAAATTGTATGTTTCAAAATCATCTCTCCAGCCCGAGCCATTCTCCTTCATTCCTCCTCACCTCCTTTCTCCAGTGTTGAGGTGAGACGCTCCTTGACCTCCGCCAGCCTCTCCAAACATTTACCACGCCGCACATGCTGTACGGGGTCAGAGTTGCTTGGCTTCAGCCACACTGACTCTCACAGTGACCATGTGAAAGAGAAAATGTTGTACATTTGATCTTCACACAGCCACAATGGGAGCCATCTTGAAGCACCTTTTGGAAGCAAAACACTCTTTCCAATTGCAGATAAGTGTCAGCCAACTTTCTTAAATGTAAAACATAAGCCAGATATCAGACTGATGGATCAGGGCTTTAACAGTCTTTATTGGCAGAGCAGCGCAAGTGAGCTCTCCTAATGAAGATGTCGTGGGATGAGCCCACTGAGACAGAGCCCATAGAGAGGACATTGATCAGAACCACCAGACTGAAGAGACACATTTACAGAGACTGGTAAAGGCAAGAGGATAGAATGGAGGAATTCAGTCGGCTGATTCAGTCCAATGACTTCATTCCAGTCGTACAATATCTGTACGTGTGATCTGTCCCTCCCTGCTCAGGCTGGTCCTATGTGTGTGTATGTATGGTGGAAAGGAAGAGGTTATCCTTAAACTTATTAGAGCAGGTGCAGTGCATTGAAAATCCATTCAGTGTTGCTGTCACAGCGATTCTCTTCCATTAAATTAAGAGGGGTGATTCCCACAAATCAAGAGATTACGCTGCAGGGAGATGGAGGGGTAACTGCTCAGTGGTGTACATACAGTGCAAACACACACGCAACACGCACACACACACACACACACACACTGCAGCAGCCCTGCAGCTCAGCCCGCTTTAATTATTACACGGCCAGCTAATCAATAGCAAAGAGGCTAATCCCATTTCATCCCTTCATATTCATTTAGGCTGGTGTCAGATTTAAACTAGCAGCGCTGTGATTCTCATCAGACTGGGCGCGTCTGCATACACAGATGCTGCTGTGCATGAGGTGTGTGCGTAACGTGTGTTCCTATCCACTTGTTTTGTTTGCATCTTGCAAAACCCGAGTGTAAATATCAAACATTTTGGAAATGTTGCATTGATATAAACAAAAAAAAAAAAAATAAGATCAAAACAGATGTAAATGGCTGCTGATACTTCATAGCTAATCCTCCATTTATAACTGCACATAGATTACAGTTTTTCTCTACACACAAGTCAAAAACGCACACACACAATGGCCATTGTGTGTGTGCGTTTTTGACTTGTGTGTAGAGTTCTGAGAGCATGAGGCATGCTTTCAGAAAATGTGTGTAAACAATTGAGAAAAACTGTATTATATTTTGTATTATGGGAGAGAGCTCCAAGACCCCAAGCACCTGAGCCCCCCCTCCACCGGCAGAAGCAGCCTGCCCCCACCCGAACCACAAGCCCCAAGGGAGCAGACCGACAGCCACACCAAAACCCCCAGCCCTGTAGGGTACAGCCCAGGGTACAACAAAAACTTGATATAAATGTGTATCACATGGTACATTATTTTAGAATTATCAGTTATTAAATATCATTTGTTTTTAAAAAGGACAAATGTATTATAGGTGATCACAGATGACTGCTGTGGAGCAGCTCATGTAAAGCACTGCACGCCCAGATAAGCTGGACATACGGTATTGTATCGCATCTTCTACCCTCACATACCCTCCTCAGTTCACTCTGCAAATGAACTCAATTACAGAATGCAGCCACTGTTCCAGAGCGTAGCATCTCAGAGGACTTCAGCAATGTCTGTCTCAGCACTGCCTGCTTCCTAAAGTATTCCTACGGCTTCCTCTGATGCACTGAGAGTTTCAGTTTACTGTACAGTCCTGACACCCTCCATTCTTATCAAATGCAATGCTCAGCTGGAAACACAGACATTTTAATTCTAAAGGAGCTTTGTCAAAAGTTTGCTCTGTGTGTTTTTAGCATGAAATTAAACTACACTGCTTTGCGTTTTCCACTGGTTGTTTTCTTTTGAATGCAACTTCTGAAATCATTGGCAGCCTATGATCTGCTTATAATTCTGTCTCACTGCTATGTCACGTGTGGCAACTGTGACCGAATCACAGCGTGGAATGAGCATATCAGCTGAACACATTCCTTCTTCCTTAGCAGTACTGACCACTCAGTAATTTCACACATTGAACACTGAACATGAACTGTGTGCAGAAATGCATTAAGGAGTAGCCTTACACTTCCGACAAAAAAGAAAAAAACCCGTCTCTGACCGCGTTTTGGTATTTATAACAAAGGGAATTAAGCATTTACTGAATCACACCTTGGTTGCTTGAATTTAGACTGTAGAGGAGGCTGGAAAGAGCCCATAAAGGTCCAGGAAGGAACATGTAAAGTCCACACAGAAAGGCCTCAACGCAACTTGCAACTTTATCATTGACTCAACATATGGAATAATAATCATTACCTCACAGATGCCATCAAGTTCCTGGAGGGAGACTGCCCAACACATGGGAATGTACAAAGAAGTGAAAAAAGCAGACAAACAAATACATTTACCTCCAGGAGAATATTATTTTTTAAAAAACCGCAAAGACTGAGGACCCAGGATTTTGTTTCTATTGTGGCTGGCACCACAGGAAACACTAGGACATGACATAAGGTAATTAACACCACTCACAAGTATGAATGCTTGCAACAGCATTGGCCACCTACATAGATTACGTGATGGGCTCAGAAGTCTAAATGAGAGTGAGTCTGACATTCGAGTAAATACTCCCCATCTCTGTCACAGCTTTGACTCTGACGTGTCTAAACGCAGTTCTTGCATATTACACACTCTGTTTATTGTAGGCTAACCTCTGCAAACAGACTTTGTATAAATGTGTAAAATCGGTTGGTCTGGACGAGACGGGCTTTTGCACTTAAGCACCTTGAAGTTTATGTTGGTCCCTCCCATTGTCCAATTACTGCAATCACAGACCAGTAAATAGAAGAGAGTATATTAGCAATGTGACTCTTTTTCTAAAGGTGACACCTCTGCCCACAGAGCTAATAGCTGATTAAAAGAGCCTATCAAATATGCTTTGATTATTGATTATTTGTGTGATTGTATTATTTCATTGCTTGTTTAAATACAATTAAATTTAGCAAATCAAGCATGCGGCCTAGCCACACATTCAGCTGTATGTTTTGTGTAGCCCACTCTCTCTTTTTTCTTTAAGATTGGTTAATTGTTTTGACCCATGAACTGACAAAGAGGGTGATAAAGAGGTTAAAAAGAAAGCTGTAAATCCCTCTTTCACAAATGCACAGACTCCAAACACAAAAAGAAGAGAGGGACTGATGAGGGAGCTATGTGGACCACAGCCAAATGGTCTGACTCTGTAAGTGTTTCCAAGATTAGAACCCAGCAACTCATTTTTTCCCCCCCTCACACACTCAGTCTTCTCTGGTTCATTTCCCTGTCACCACAAAGACACACGGACACACTCACACATGTGCTGGACCTTCCTCTCCTCACTTACTTGGCTCGGATTTGCACACAAATTCAACCGTACACAAAAATGAAGTCAAGACAAACTGTCCCTCGAAGACATGCAGCTGATTTTGCTGTAATTGCTTTGGAGTGCGCTGTGCAAATCATGTGAAATATTGCAAAACAAAACAGCTGTTTTGGCTTCTAATGTTCGCTGCCAAACAGAGGCACAGTAAAGGCTCAGAAAGGCCTTGGAATGATTTATTTTGCCTCCATGCAAGCGTCACATTTCCCCAAGTCAAAACACGCTTGTTAAACACTTGAAGACAAAAAGGGAAGGAAACTATATTTGTTTAACTAACGACAGCAGTTTTCCTCTGCTCAGTGGTGTACCTCTTAACATCCACCAGGTGGCCAAGCTAGGTTGCATTTTAGCTTACTAAACAAGCACAGTTTCAGACAGTAGAATATGTTACCTTTTAAATAAAGCCTCTTAAATACCCTTAGAATTCTTCTCCATTTCATCAAATCGGTGAAACTAGGGGGCATAAAACAGGTAAATTAAGCACTTTGAGCGCTCGTGCCGAGCAGTGCTTTACGAGAACCAGTCCATTTGCCATTTAAATTCTGTATAAAGGGATAGAGGTGAACCTAACACTAACCCTAAACAGGTCATTGGATGTTAAAAGGATAAGTGGGCGCACGGGGTGATAGAGCTGAGGTGAGGAAGACAACCTTGCAGTCAGACAAACAAAGAACTCACAAACTCATTCACCAATGCCATGTTCTTATATGGTTTCTTGACTTTGTCTACGTGACCTGAAGTCACCCAATGGCGAGGAAAGCAGATAACAGCCCAACTGGTGGTTGAAGAATTAAAGATAGTGTCCAATCCTGAGGGCCTTTAAATAGACCATACTCATCACCGACAGTATCTCCACTGGCCTCTTTACACAGTGTGACCCCCCACTCTGTAAAATTCGACCCCGTCCCCCTTCTTTTGCCACAAGGTGATAAGTGGAGACTGTCGACTGTGAATATACCATTAAATACCATGTATTTTATAGCAGAGCTTATTCAACTTTTCAACCTGTGACCCAAATAAGAAAATTATTGTCTAGCCCTAGGTCTCAGGCTCATTAAAATATATTGGTTTTCATGACATCGAGGGATCCACAGCCCGCTGTACTGTAGGCCTGTGACCTGTTTTGGTTCCTGATGTAAAGTTTCAGGAATTAAGTTTAACGAGATACTTGACTGGCTATTATTACAGTATTCAGTACATTATCATACTATGAATTTTTATTTTATTAGATCATTTGGTCAGATCAGAATGAGAATGAAGCAGATTAGTTACTCAGAGCTGACTGTCACTGAGATAGGCTTTTAAATGGAAGAATGGAAGAGACACACACACAGCCACAGATAAAGACCGAAGCTCATTTTTTGCAGTCACAATAAAAAAAAAAAGGCAAAAAATGCATAAACTCTTAAAAATAGGGGCGGGGTAAATGTCTAATTCTGTCTCTAGGTAACTATCTAGAAAAATGAATTGTTTTAAAAAAACACTAAAAATATAACAAGGTGTTGTATTTTATGACAGTATAAAGGACTTTGGCAAGTAATTTATCAGTTTAGTGTGTCTATCTAAGGTGGCAATTCACCTAATTTCCATAATTTATTCTAAAATCTAGAGAAACTATGCAAAGATGTACCTTTTACTGCGTTGGACTATAAGTTACTGTAAAGTCACAGTTTTTTTCTAATTGTCTGTGTTTTAGTGGTTGCATTCATACTTGAATGAGTATTTTTAAGGGATCTTTGACATTTGCTTAATAGTATATGGTTATGTCTTTCTTTTAGCCAATGAGTCTTATGCTTAGAAGCTTTTGCAACTTTGGTTACTTCTCATAAATACCATCAGACTGTCAGTGACTACAGACAGAAATTGGCCTGTATGGCTAAATATTGCATATGGACCTGCAATTATCTATATTACTTAATATATTTTACCTTGTTTATAAACATAAATATATGCATATGTATAGCCTTTTCAGTATTAAGTCATTGAGAGTACGTTTGTGTAGCCTGCACCTGAAGGGATAGAAATTGATGATCAACAATTTTCCCAAAGTCCTTCAAATGTAGCCTGTTCAACTGTTGTACAGTATGTCCACTGACATGCACCCCACTGAAAAATCTACTTTTATATTTTTAGGGCAATGCTGTTAGCCGGGACAAATAATGATTTAAAGTGTCATTTTTTGCATGTAAATACACTTGAATTTTCCAAATCATCTGTGCACAAGACGTGCGTGGAGCTGTTCTGCATTGGCTTTAAGAAAAATGTTCTGGCTTCATTAGCTTGGCATTAAAACAGAGTGGGTTGGTGCAAAGCTATTGAGTGCTGCATAATTTATTAGATTTCACGATGGTGATTATTTCAGATTGAAATAGATGTGATCCTCAATTGTTCTGCTCCATTGCGTGGTGTGAAATGAATAATGAGCCTGTGGACAGGGGGTGGAGGAGGCTGGACAGACTGACCAGAAGTATAAAGTTTAAAGCTATGGAACCTATGCACAGAGAGACATTGGTGCATTGAATATGTGCTTGAGTAATTTTTGCCTACACATGTGGAAATTCCTTGGTGCTGCACCCTTAAGAGAAATGGATCATTTAAAGAAGGTTAGCACAGAAGAATAAATATCTTTATATGTTTGATGCTGCAGATATGTCATAGAAAGTTCTCCTCCTTCTACCTTGAAGGTGTACGTGTGGTTCTTGTACAAACACACTGAGCTCTTCTGGAAATGAGTGAATGTGAATGATACGGATGTGCAGCCCACTACTGCAGCGGTCTTGCCAACACACAAAGAGAAAGAGGGGAAACAGGGAAAGTAATGGGCACAGATTCTTCAATTTAACTCCCTATCGATTTTTCTTGTCTTCACTTCGCTGGTGTCCCAGTCCATCTGCTACGGCATACCTGACAGACAGAGAGGAACTGAATCTCAGCTGTAGCATCAAGAGGAAGAAGTTAGTAAGACAGGGAAAGCCTGTGTCAGGCTGTGTGCCTGCATTCAGCCTTTCGTTGCCATACTATAGAAGAAATTAAAAATTAATAGAAAAAAAATTGAGTCATTATATAGTTATCTTGTAACTATATTTCTTATTGTAAGAATGAATGTGTACTAATTACAGCATATCAGGTTCGCCATTACAAATTAGAGCTCTTAGACATAAATTCTGGGAGTATGGCACTAAATGTATATTTGATTTGATTGATTTGTGCTGGTGCCATTTTTATTGACTTTTTCCCATGTTTAGTTTATTAGTTTATATCATGATTTCTGTAAAATTAATTAAATACCTGAATTCCACATAGTCTAACCAATATAATCCATGTGTACCAGGCCTATATTGGGAAACACTTAAAAACTTGTGTGTTTATTTAAAATGCTAAATCATTAGCTTAAACAGGTCTGTTAAAATGTTAATGGATGTTGAATCCACAGGCGACACCATAAACGTCGTCCTCCACAAGACCCTTTCCCACATGGACACTGGTAGGGGGACAGTATGTGAGAGTGCTGTTTGTCGATTAGAGCTCAGCATTTAAGACCATAGTCCCCTCCTACTGGTTTCTAAGCTGCTGGACTTGGGTTTGAGCCCATCCCTGTGCAGGTAGGTTTACAGCTTCCTGACCAGCAGATCAAAGATGGTATGTGTGGGTCACATCACCTCATCTGCCCTCGCCCTCAACAATGGCTTCCCCCCAGGGCTGTGCGCTCAGCTCTCTGCTGTACTCGCTGTACACCAGTGGCGGATGCTGGTCTTCCAAGGAGGGGAAGCTCAATTTCGACCTACATCATAAAATGTGTTGGTTTATTTATACGTAAATTCTACCCTCCGTTCCTTTTCAATAAAATGATCTGTGACCCTGTTGTACCAACAAGGCGTCTTTTCCAGGGACTTGACTAGTGTCCTCTCAATGGCCAGCAGAGCTAGGCTGCTTAAACGGCCTTGGCCCATGGTGTTGCGGGTGTAAGACTTGAGCCGCTTTAAACAGGAGAAGCTCCTCTCTACACCTGCAGATGTAACTCCAATCAAATGCCGCTATGAGGATTAGGAAAGTCTCCGGTTCAACGCAGAACAGAATGAAAATTTAAAAATGCGGATGTTTACACCAAAAGATCGCTCATTCGCTCATTTCGCTGTCAATCAAAAA
>VUQK01039474.1:0-17170 GCA_015106715.1 Bujurquina vittata
TGTGTATATAGCTAATATATAAAAAAAAATCTATACACCAAACTGATGTTTTTTTATTTTGATGTGTGTAAATATACACAAAGAAACACACACACACACACACACACACACACACACACACACACACACACACACACACACACACACACACACACACAGTAAGCAGGACAAATGTTCACTTCCAGTAGAAATGGTCTAACTCTCTCCCTTAGGGTCCCATGGGCTCTGGCTCGGATAAAATATTTTAGCCAGGGAGTAAACAAAGTCTCCCTGGATGCTATTGAGTCAGCTGCCTTCTTCCTGACACTGGATGACGAGCCACAGGGTTACGATCCTGCAAAGAGCAATTCACTTGATAGTTATGCCAAGTCCCTGCTGCATGGAAAATGTTATGACAGGTAGGCAAAGAAAGGCTTAGCTTTTTATTGACTTTAAGCAAAATGGTTTCCTAAAAAAATAGCTTTTTTCTTTCTTCGCAGGTGGTTTGACAAATCTTTTACCTTGATCTCTTATCCAAATGGGAAAATGGGTGTAAATGTTGAACATTCTTGGTCTGATGCACCAATTGTAGGACACATGTGGGAGGTAGGAAAAGTGTTCTGAATGAATCCTAAAAAATGATTCAAAGAAAGCAAATTTCTTTCAGCTGTAATTTTCTCTTTTTAGTATATTCTTGCAACAGACTGTTTCCATCTTGGCTACACTGAGGAGGGACACTGTAAAGGGGATGTGAACAAGAACCTGCCTTATCCCACTCGACTACAGTGGCATATTCCAAATGAGGTGTAGTAGAGATTAATGTCTTTTATTTCTTCTATCCAGTGCGGTTTGTTTAATGGCTTCTTTGTACGTTAGATCTTTACACAAACTAATTAGGATACTGTTTTGCCCTCTCTAAGTGCCAAGATGTCATTGAAACGTCATACCTCTCGGCCAATCAGATAGCTGATGATGTGGACTTCCACGGCCATCTGTTTACTGAGTTTGGGAAAGGCCTGATCAAGAAGTGCAGGACAAGCCCTGATGCTTTTATTCAGCTGGCGCTGCAGCTGGCCCAGTTTAGGGTAGACCTGCCATATTTCACTCAATCACTGATATTTGTTAAACTGTATCATCTACCACCATTAACACATACAAAACTATCTCCTTAGGACCAGGGGGTGTTCTGTCTGACGTACGAGTCATCGATGACTCGTATGTTCAGAGATGGGCGGACAGAAACAGTACGATCCTGCACTTCTGAGGCAGTTGCATTTGTCAGAGCCATGGAGGACGCTGGTGAAACGGTAGGCAAAACAAATGACAAAATATGATCAGATCATCCAGTTTCATCCACAGATGAAACACACGTTAATGGAGAAGCTTATTTGTTTTGTTTTGTTTTATTTTTTGAAGTAAAAATTGGACCTAATGTGGATTAAAATGTTTGTGTTAATTGGCTCACAAATTTAGTCACATGATGCTCATGTACACAATTTCAGATTTTCTGAAAGGTCACGTTGTTAAAGGCCATGATGTTCTGCCCATAACATGGTGACCAAGACCTAGATATAGTGTGTCTCTGTGTCTCAGTGCCCTGGACTTTAAACTCTTGGATGTTCCGGCAGGGTTAAGCTGACATTTTCTTTATCGTTAAATATAGTCATCTAAGAATGATTTAAATGTAGTTTGCATTCAGTTATTTATGAAAACTAGAAATTTAATTGTTTGTGTACCTGTTGTTTATGTGGTCAGAATGCCCAGAGACTCGCTCTGTTTCGGAAAGCAGCAGAAAAGCATCAAAACATGTATCGTCTGGCCATGACGGGTTCTGGGATCGATCGTCACCTTTTCTGCCTCTATATAGTATCTAAATACCTTGGTGTTGACTCACCATTTCTTAAGAAGGTAAGAATCATCTCTATCACTCTCTTTTTTTTCTTTTTAAAAAAAAATTATTTATGTTTCATAACACCGTTCTAACCTGTCCTTTTCCAAACTAAATTCACTGTATTTGCTACAAGGTGCTTTCTGAGCCCTGGAAATTGTCCACCAGCCAGACTCCACAACAGCAGCTCAATTTAGTTGACATCAACAAGTTCCCTAAATATGTGGGTGCTGGAGGTGGATTTGGCCCTGTGAGTTCATCTAATGTAGTCTAAAGATTTGTAGAACGTTACAGTCATACCATTCTTACCTGCTGGCCTGATCAGGTAGTGCTCTGTGAAGTATAACATCATCTCTTTTATATCCCCAGGTAGCTGATGATGGTTATGGTGTGTCTTATATCATTGTTGGGGAAAACCTCATCACATTCCACATCTCCAGCAAGTTCTCCAGTCCTGACACAGTAAGACAAAATAAAAGAGAACATTACATACTAGAGATCCAACTCTTTTTGTTTTGAGCTCTCTCTCTGATTACTCCCTCTCTGTGTGACCTGCAGGACTCACATCGGTTCGGTCAGCAAATTCGACAGGCCATGCTTGACATCCGGGCTCTTTTCAAGCCTGAAAATGATAAGATAGCAGAGAATGCAAAGTATGTCCATCTGGAAAATGGGAAAAAGCACATATAACCGACAGTGTGGGAGTGTATGTTAGATTTGGAGCACATAGAACCTGTGACTCAGTCTTCATTCATAAAAGTAAAATAAGGTTCTGGGGACAGGTTAGGCTACTCTGGTGACTCACACAGCAGGAGCTGGGCATTCCTCTCAGATAAAAACAACAGCTGTTCCACCTCTGTGTTTTTCCTATTTACACTGTATTTCTTAGAGCTGTTTTGGTGTTGGTGGGGGGAGAAGGGCTGTATATAAATCTGTAAAAAGAAATCTGTATTTATTCATGATCTTATGAAGGCTGTAAATATAGCTGCCAAAAAGAATTTATTTCTGTGTTTGCAGATTACATGATTTATTATATACCAATATTTAAGGATTTGCTACTCATTTTAAGGTGGTTGCCATTTGCGATTAAAAATATAACTAAATAGGACTTCTGTGCCACAACTGTGTAAGAGGGTGTCTCTCGTGTCAGGAACAAGAGACACCCTGAAAATCAAAGTGAATAAATGATGTGCCAGGCTGGTCAATTTTGCTTAAATTTCATTGCAGCAACTCAAAATGGTACTCAGTAGTTTGTATGCCCCCCAACTGTTTGCATGCTCGTAATAAGACAACTTCCCCAGATCTCAATCCAATTGAGCATCTGTGGGATGTGACCTCACAACGTGCAGGACTTAAAGGATCTATTGCTAACATCTCGATGATACCACAGAAAACCTTCAGGGAGTGGAGCCCATACCTTGACAGGTCATGGTGGGTTTGGCAGCAAAAGGTGGACCAACATAATACTAGGCAGGTAGTCATAATGTTATGTTTGAATGGTGTATATGAGAGAGATATGATATAGTTAAGAGACTGAATGAGCAGGCAGTGACAGAGCAGCACTGCACTGCATAGGGAAAGATATGGGAATTTTGGAGCTCAAATAGACTGACAAAATTGGGAGCTTCTGTTCAGGAGAGTAAAGTATGTGTATGATAGAGCCCAGTTTGAATTGTCTGCTTAAACTAAACTCACTTGCAGGCTTTGCTCCATGAAGACAAATCAATAGAAAGTCATTCATCATACTGGTAACTTTGCAGATAATATACAGTACGGTACTGTGCTTGTCTTGAGCCACCCCTAATTTCTTTATGAATTTATTCTGCTTCCAAAGAAGACAGGCATCCTTGTTTTTGTAAATGGTCCTGAACACTGAAGGCTTTCAGAAGGTCTTTCCATGGACTGGCTGCTTTTTCACTCATTTTTTAATCCAATGCTGAATAAAGGTGTTCATACAAAATATTGACTTTCAAACTCGTTAAATTGTTCAAACCTTGCATACTGTATTTCTGTTAATGTTTGAATGCTCCAATAAACTACTGCACCTAGTTCCTTTTTTTAGCAAAATATAAAGTAACAAAGGGTGGCTCAAGATTTTTGCACAGTACTGTATTTCCATTCATTACAAGATAGTTTTCATGCTTTTGAAAATATTCACAATGGACACAAAGACATTTTATTAGAGAAATTTATTTTAAGAGGTGGCATAGGGGTTATAGCATGTTACTGAACATTTACAGAGATCTTCAAGATCTTCTGGAAGCTTCATTACTGTAACTCTGAGTTCCTGTAGTACATTTTCTGGCGATGAGAATTTTTTTCTTTTCTTATAAAGTAGCAGATCTTGATCAGAGGTAACAAGCTCACTGAGTAGTTACTTGTAGAATAACAATGTAGACTTTTTAGGCAATTTTTATAATCTTATTAGATTCATATTTTGCAAAATGTTAAAACATGACATAATGGTAATGCAGATGGTTTATGTTGCATCTCCTGAGGGTTATGTTGTATTATGTTGTATTAGGCTTTTGTTGTATTATGACTAAACAATGATTAATTTTTAACTTAGGAAAGAACACTGGAGAAGTATCTATTTTTTTAATCCCAAAAATAAGCTTTTAGTTCAATATCGTAATTACATCATGGCCAATTTGATTTAGTTCATCCACACAAGTGCAGCTTCAAAGCAGTGAGAAAAATTCAAATAGAAGACGGTTTATTAGTTTATGCAGGAACAATACAAAAAAGTCAAAGTAATAAAAAAAACGAGCCATTCTCGTCGCACGTACTTTCTTTCAAGGCATCAGTTACAACAATTAACTAAAACTAGGCTGTACAACAAAGTAAATGGACATTAAACAAAAACGCCACCATGGTTTGATGAGAGCAGTTTAAAAAGAGCCAAAGAGGCAACCGACTCCAGACTTCCTATGATTCAAAATGAATCAGCAGTATCAGATTATCTCCTATCAGAAGCTGCCTGCCAAACAAGCATGTTTAACATAACAGAATACAACAGACAAGAAAGGCAAGTGGATGTTTAAGCTCTAGTTCTTACCAATTTTTATCACGGGGATACTGCAGGTTGAATCCACTGGGTAGTGAAGTGCCCCCTGGGCCACTGTGTGGAGCTGTTTTCATGTTGATGCACGCCAACCCAGTCTTTTCTGTGTACATACTATTTTGTGAATATACTTCAGCACGCTACAATGGTTCTGTAGTTTGTGTGTCTAAAATCACTCAGAGCTTTTGGGGTCCGGTCTGTGATGCAACAAAGGAGGTTTAAGAGGTTGCACCAGGTGTTGGGTTGACATTCTGCGTGGCTGCCTGTGGTGCCACCTCTATGATTCGTGGTTTGTCAATGATGCGAGCAGTGCGGTTTCCTTTCTCTACAATCCCGATGATCCAAGCTTGATGACCCTCTCCGTATTTTGGGGATTTGATCTCGGCACAGAAGCGGGCAGCCTGCTCTCGAGGTAAACAAATAAGCAGGCCACCTAGAAATGAAAGCAGATATTGTCAGTCAAGTACCTTAAATGATATTTATATTTTTAAAGTGCGACACTACTCAGCCCTCTTACTGGTCACTCTAAAAGCATTTTCACACATAAACCCGACATGAACAAAATCACAAGGCCCAGGCATTGTCCAAATCTGCTGTTTCTTACATGTAGCACACACTTGGAGATTCTGTGTCTGACATGCTCTCACTATTGGAAATATTCTCTGCAGGTGGCATGCTCACATGTGTCCAACTGGAGGTTTTTGCACATTGTCTAAAAAAGTTCAGGGCTTGAATGCATGTGTGAAAACAGCTTTGATATCAATGCCGCTGGATACCGTTCCACAGGATGAAACATTTAGCAGATTTAGGCTGGACTAATCAAAGAGATAGATCTTCTGATTAACAATAGTTTATGTACAGACTCTGCCTTCTTTTGGGGCTTTTGCAGTTATCTCCACATGGTTTAACACAGATAATACTTGTGTGACCATAGCTGAATGTTTTCATCAAACTGCCTCAAGCATAAAGGTTTGCCATCTTCCAACACTGTCTTCAAGAAATTAATGGGCTATTAAGTCTGATGTGCTTAAAACATAAAAAAGTACATACAAACCTCGGACAAATATCAACCTATCATGCTTTTGTATTCTCAGGACTTTTAATCAGGTAAAAGACCAAAATGTCACATTTTTATAGAATGTCTCGCTTTCCTCCCAAAACAGCCAATGAATGAAACTTCCAACTTCCAAAGCCTTACAATAAAGCACACACACACACACACACACACACACACACACACACACACCTGATGTTTCAGGGCAGGTGCCATGCATAAGTCCAAACATGTTCCCACAGGCCTTAGACACAGCAGCCATCTTGGCAAGCACTGGGAGGTTGTGGATGACAAAAGACACCTCACTTCGTTGTTGTCGTGCTAATGTCTGAGCGTGACCAAGGATGCCAAACCCTGTGATATCGGTGGCTGCGTGAGCATTGAAGGTGTGCATGAGACCAGCAGCTGCAAGGAAAGACAGGGATGGAGAGAAGAGAGTTAGAAAGGCATCATGAAGATGAATTTGTTTATGAGCTTACTGTTTGCCAAAAATGTGCAACAATGATGGTACATATGAAATTATGCTAATCAATAATATAACAGAAACTAATGATTAATAACACTCAATTACTCATAAATTAAGTAATTAATCCAATAAAATATTTTTTTTGGAACCACATATGTTGCAATGCTAATTTAAATGTAACTGAGACTCATCAGTTCACACAGTTATAAGAACAAGTCACACCCGCTCAATGAGCTTACCTGTCCTGTTGAGCCGGGCCATGTTCATCATGGCTTCATGGTAGGCCAGCTCTACATCCTCCTGGGTCACCACCAGCTTGATCTTGTTCCACTTCTCAGGCTGAGAGGCAAAGAAAGCATAAAGATCCAATGGTGTTACTGGTTATTATTAAACAACAGATTTTTAAACAAAACTATTCATAAATGAGTTGGCAAACTTACAATATCTAGCCACTGGTGTACTGCAACTGCCACTTGGGTTCCAAGTGGTTTGGTCAATACCAACACATCTCCTGGCACTGCATTGTCTGGCCTGAGAAATGTTAGAGATTACATGATCAGGCTTCTTTTTAAGCAGGCAAAAACAGCTAAATGTGGAGCACAAACTCATTCCTACATGATAAACTCATTAGGCTGGCAAACTGTTGTTGCAACCCCTCCCATCACTACCCAGGGGTTCAGCACCGTCTGACCTCCCGTTACAGATGTGCCTGCCTCCTCTGATGCATCTTTGAATCCCTGGATGATCAGCGGCATGACTTTGTCTCTCTCCTGTAAAGATATAAGAATGTCAGAGCTGAGACTCATTTTGAAATGCAATGATTATATTAAGAGATCTCCCGAACTAATCTTATGCCAATACTGGAGGTATTGCATGAAATATAGAAACAATAGTGATGTTGTTAGGTATACCTGATCAACTACTCAATAATGCAAATCAACCAACTGCATGGCTGAAAATCAATACACTGAAGCATGTAGACTTAGTCAAGACAACCTGCTCAAGTTCAAACTCAGTATCAGAATGAGGAAGAAAGATGATTTAAGTGGCTTTGAATGTAGAATGGCTGTTGGTGCCAAAGAAGCTGGTCTGAGTATTTCAGAAACAGCTGATCTACTGATGAGTCTTGAGTTGTGGTGTCACACTTGGATGGTAGGGTCAGAATTTGGCGTAAACAACAAAAGTATGGATTCAACCTGTCTTGTTTCAACAGTTCAGGATGGTGTGGTGGTGCAATGGTGTGGGGGATATTTTCTTGGCACACGCTGTGCCCCTTTGTACCCGCTGAACATCACTTAAACATGTCCATCCCTTTATGACCAAAGTGTGCCCACCTTCTGATGGCTGCTTAAACAAGGCTAATGCACCATCATATCACAAAGTTCATATCATCTCAAACTGGTTTCTTTAACATGACAGTAAGTTCTCTGTACTCAAATGGCTCCCACAGTCATAAGATCTCAATCCAACAGAACACCTTTTGGATGTGGAACAGGAGATTTACACCACGGATGTGCATCCAACAAATCTGCAAAACTGTGTGATGTCGCCATGTCAATATGGACCAAAATCTCCAAAGAAATTTTTCCAGCACCTTGTTGAATCCATGCCACAAAGAATTAAGGCAGTTGTGAAGGCAACCTGGTACTAGCAAAGTGTCCAGTGAGTGCATAACGTAATTTAAGCACGATGTGTCTTACTTTTTCTGACATTTTGTTGCTGACTCCCAGAAGCATCAACATGTTATCACACTCTGTCACTCCCATGGCGTATAGGTCACTTAGAACATTGGCACAAGCAATTCTTCCCTAAAGAAAGAAGACCATAAAATTAAGCACATAAAGGTTTGGTATATAAAGTATGTTTAATGAAAGAAAACCAGGCAGGAGCAAAAAGCAATACTCCTTAAGAAGGGGATTTCTTTACCATCATGTAGGGGTCATCCACAATGGGATAGATGTAATCTGTTGTCTGAACAAGAGAAAGGCCACCATGCCTGAGTGGGATTACACAAGTGTCCATGCCGATGCCTTCAAAAAGAAAATATCTCTTAATGTGACATTTTGCTCTTTAACATCAGCTATGTAGGTACAGTACAGGGTGCATAAGAGAAAAAAATTAAGCAATCTAACTAACTCCTACTTTAGTATGTCCACACTTGTGGCCGGTCCATTTTAAAACCGGGAGACAAGTTTTACTTCTTGCCTCAATTCTCTGGACACCAGTGGCGATCAGTTGGGCTTTAAGTATACATAAAACGACAATGTTTTCAACGCCAACACAAAACGTGTTTTAACAAAACAAGGATTTTTACTTTACTCTGAAAAGTGTTGCAGCAGGATATTTCATTAAAACTTAATCCAAATAGTTTTATTCCTTTAATATACATACATACATACACAGTATACATCTTTGCTGTTGTGGTTAAAAAAGCTACCATTGTAAAATAAGGCTTCATTACTAATAAGCACTAAAAATCATCTGCTAGTACAGTGCTATATGAGGGTAAGAATTACCTAATCGAGGCATAACTGCCCCCAGGAACTGCTCATCCTCTTGATAGTGGTTCTCTTGCAGGGTTTCTAGCAGCTTCTGTAACACATCTTGGGGGACCTGTGATTAGAGAAAATAACAATCATTTTCATAAATTATTTCCCAACTAATGCGTACAGAGAAAATAATGCATCCAAGGTAGATTTCTGTGTGGACAGCCAACCTTGCAGCCTGTGCCCTTGAGCTCAGCAAACCGTGTGAGCCTGAAGTTCTTGTCCAGCTCATAGCTTTCAGGGTTAAAAGACTCCCTCACAGACATGTCTGAAGAAGCTCTGGATCCTCACCACTAGTACCACATCAATGGCTATTAAGAACATACAAAGAAACTGGTGATTAGACAGTGTCTGGTTGTCTAGGAGAAACTACAAGAAAATAAATACAATATCAGTTCATTTGCAGCAATGCAATCACATCAAGTGAATCAGTGGAAGTACAACACCTGCAGAAGCAACACTGCAAAGAATCAATCACACACACAAAAAAATTATAAACTGTCTGCTGCTTAGCATCTCTTTTGCAGCAATGAGAGAGATACTCTGTTGTGAAATGGTTTGTAAAGTCAGTGCTTTGTTGACATAATATTAGGAATACCTTATCAATGCACTAGAAGTTGCCACTACAAACATGACTACAAATAAATCAACAGCCCTCCTACATCAATATTAAAACAGATAAGTGTTGTATTTTTGCGGGTGTGCTTTTTTTTATTTAATAATAAATTTAATAAAAGCCACATGGTGATTTTTTACGACCAACATTTAATAAATGTGTTTAATTTTATTCAATACTAGTTTTAAAAATGATTTTATTCCTTTTGGAATGTGGGTGGGGAGAGGGGTACACTTATAACTGAAATGCACAATAGTGAATACTGCAGACTGCAAAGTACTACATACAAGTACTGCATTCATGCTCTCCGATCACTGAAAATAATAATCTTCAAAATGTACGGGTATGTGTTATTTATTTTCCCCCAGAATAAGTTAGAAATGCATAAAATGGAAACACCGTGCTCGTTACTTGTCACTTATCGCGGTTTGTAGTATAAACCAGTGTGAGCTGCAGAAGGGGTATTTTTTACTAGTGGGGTAGTGTTCAAGACACACAATGATCCCAAGTTCATTCAACCCTTAGGCACTAGCTAACAATAAAAGTGATGAAGTGAACTTCTATTCTTGCGATGTGCGCCACATAAAACACTGTCGGCACCTCAGCTTTAAGACACGTGCGCTGATAATGACAGCTACCACCATCCACGTCTGTTTGTTTTGCAGAAAATTTTTTTCTTTTTTTTAATGGTGCTAGCTCTCTGCTAGCAAACACTGGTCCATGCATGAGCCGATGAGCACAAGCAGCTCCGTGCAACAAAGAGCCCATTCCAGCCCAGTCCGCGGCTTGCCGTGCATCTAAAAACCAGGAACGACGCACGTTGCCAACTAAACGCGATGCGCACTCTCGGGTCGTAGCGCCAGCTCGTAGCACATACAAGTTAAAAAGTTGCCGTAGAGCGCCGAACAAAAATGTCGGCGGCGGAAAAAATTAACCCTTTCCTGTCCCTCGCCATGCGATGTGTGCAACATCAGCGTCAACTTGAATAAAACAGGACTGCACCTGATACGTGTGCAAACTTTGTAACGATGCGGTGCAATAGAAGTATTTACAACTGCTCTAGATGCGATTTTACGACTAAAGTGGAGGTATATTCTTGCAACATTTCCCCTTTAATTGCTCTGACCAGTTTATCCTTACCAGCTTCACGTTAGCGGCGGATCCCGACAGAAGAGCGGGGAAGGCGCCAGCATGCACCGGGGCAACAAACGGCTATACTCGGAGAATGCCTGACGAAAAGTGACACATATTTGACTTCTAACATTGCTCCAGGCTAATAAAATTATCAAACTATCACGAGAAATTAACCGTATTGTATTTATAAAAACATTTCCAATCATCGCTCGCCTTCAAAAAAAATGTGTGGTTCAGAATTCAAGAAGGAAACTAACGAGAGCTCAAAGGGTCCTCCGACTACACAGTGGCGAATTCAACATCCCCTTTAATGAGCTGTGAAGTCTGGCAATAAAATCTCTACAATGGAGTGTACCTTTAATTTACTGTTTCCCTCTAAATGCAACTACAGCAATACAACATTGCCCGGCTGAAAGTTACCCTTTCAGATTAGATTAGAAAACATTTCGACTGTTAATCATATTTTCTATAACATCTATATGTGTATATCTATCTATCTATCTATCTATCTATCTATCTATATATATATATATATATAAAACTCACAAAAAGTAGGCGCTGATAAAGTATATTTAATGATGGAATCAGCTTTAATTTTTATATGCACAGTTAGCAAAAATTAAAAGGAAAATACATAATGCCATCACAATACTGACAACAATAGCAGTGGTATGCATAGCCTAAAGAGTCTAACAATGACAAAAATTATAGTATGGTGTATATATATATTTTTATATATTTTCAGCCAGATGAAGACTGCAAACCTATTAACAATATATTTTAATGAATTAAAACAAACAGATTTTTGCATTTTAATGTAATGTCTGGATATAAAGGTGGATGCTGCACTGCACGTTAAACCCACCAAAGTCACTTAAAAGGCACAATTCACAATGGACAGCTTCCCATGAGATGTAGATTTTGCAAAATAAGTTACTGCAATACTGTTATTGTACTTTGCTTCATATGAGTTTTAAACTCTCCTTTAATTACATGAAAACAAAATAAGTTGGCTTTTAAGGCTGTTGTCTTATATGTAAACAGTAAGTGACTGATTTCATTAACTAACTCCTGTATAGTTTAGTGTTTATTTTCACAAAAGCCCAAGTCCTAGTGTTTTAATGTGGCCCCAATGACAAGCTTTTAGGACAACAAATACAGTATTAGGCTTCTTGTTTGGTCCTTTTTTTTATGTCTCTTTACATTCATAGCACATAGCAGTTAACAGCTGCAAATGGTGGCAAAATGCATCAACCCGGAGAAGTAATGAAGACGAGACTCTGCAATAAGGTCATTTTGGCAGCCATCAGATCAACCTGTTGTGTTTGTTGCTGTGCTCCCCTCCCTTGCAGGCTGGTTGTTATCACAACCTTTAAAGGAAGGAAGAAAATGTTGTCAAAAAGTTACATATTATTACCAAAAATGCCTTAATGAATGACTGTGAGTATATGTGGCAAAAAAAAAAAGAAACACCATTGTGACAGCAAGGGTGAAATATTGAGGTGAAAGACTGGATATGTGGCATGGTGTGACGATAATTAGCTGACATTTTGGGAAGCTGCATGAAAATGTCAAAAGTCACTGTGACAGCATGACAAAGACCGATGAGCCAATGAATGAGCCAGCAACACCAGCTTGAGTGTGTTTGTGTGTGTGTGCTGTGACAATGACGTGGGGAGAGGTAAAGCCATTGTGTGCTCAGAGGGGGGCTGATGGAAAGATGCTGTAAGACGGAGCGCTGATATGAAGGGAACCGGCTAATAGAAAATGATAAAAACAAACAACTGAATTAATGTGTGTGTGTCTGAGTGTGTGTGTGTACGTGCGTGCGTGCGTGCATGCGTGTGTGTGTGTGTGTGTGCGTGCGTGCGTGTGGTAGCTGCCCATATGTGTAAATGTCTTTATATGAGTTTAATACTTGTGGTTGGTCCATTTGAGGTGTCTTCTGCTTCTACAGCATCTGAAAAGCCAAAGACAAGAAAAATGACAGAAGGCCTTTTCTGTAACCTGAAAATGAACTGGCTTAAAAGCATTAATTAGATGAATAGGCGTTCTATAGCACCTTAATGAAAGAAAAGAGTTCAAATAACTTAGCAGGAGCACCTCTTTTCAGCCTCCTCCTTGCAAGTTTAATCTGATCTTGAAGGATCTGAACCCAGTCTCGCGGCCCAGGCAACTTCTCTATTTTGTGTTCAGTGCAGTATTTCTCTGTAAACACTGGACACAATCCACAGTTATAATAAAGTTTGCTCAGAAATTATACTAATGTATTGTTGTTCTTGTTTTTCTTTGTTACATTTCGGTTTGTTTTTCTCTGACCTACCTTTAATGGCACCCACAATGTTCTGGTCCAAGCCCTTACGGTTATCATTTAGCCCTCTCTTCCTTTTACCATTTGGCAATGAGTTAGCCAGCGTAGCGTCATCAAAGAAGGCACATACCTAAACACACAGCACAGGTCTTGACCAAGCAGAACATGTACATACTGCTGTAGCTCTTTGCTAAACCTTCACATGATTTTAAAATAAACAAAGGGACAGAGAAAATGTTTTTAAAACTAATAGATGTGCACCAGTTTCCGGAACAGCAAGCTGCCTGAGCGCGTATAGTTGACCAGAATGGAGTCTAGCTGGGCCTTAGAGATAAACACGTCATAATCTTCTGCAAGACGCACCTCAGACTGTGAAGGAGTCAAGCAACACAGAGTGTTAATTGTAAGAAACATTAAGGAGGCAATTTGTCTTCATATGTAAATAGACATACATGTTCAAAATTATAAGACAGAGAGAATACAGTGCATCTGAATCATATCAGGGATGCAAATTAGGTTTGGTAAGCAAACACGGACACATGCGGCTGCATACTTACATATACACTAACGTGCAGATTACCTCTAATGCCTGGGGTTCCCTTAGTTGGTTCAGGAGAGGAGGGGCATTGTTGACCGTCACTGGGTTGGTCTGAGGTGGCAGCACAGAAACATCAGAGGAGATGGGATGATTGCTGGGTGTAGATGATTCTTGTTTCTCACATTCCCCCTGCTTTACAGATTCCACAGGTGCAGCTTTAAGCAATGATGCATCCAGAGGGGTAAGACTGGCTCTTCTGGTGCTACATACAGATAGCGGAGTCATCTTATAGATTGGCCTCCTCTTTCGAGGCCTGTGGAGAGAACTGGGCCCTGGACCTAGACGAGGTTGAGATGGCGATGCTGCCCTTTCCTGCCTCTCCAAAGATGCTAATAAAGGCAGAAACACATTATATTATGTCTCTGTCTTGCTTTCAGAGTGTGTACTGGAATTCATTTACTGACCTTTTTGAGTCTGCATCAGTCTCCTCATTGCACGCAGTTCTTGCAAAATGGCCTGCAAGGTGCCCTTACAGTTACACATACAGCAGGGGGTTTCTGGCACAGGAGGAGGAACAACATCTGCTGGGAAATGAGGATTGCATTTCTTAGTTATTCTTCACTCTAACATATACATACAAGTGCAGATATGCTTTCATTGCTGACATCAAAAGTGTACATGTGTTTGCCTTGCATAGATAAACTTGGCAACATCTCTTCTTGTTCAGTTACACAAAGCCACTTCTGGTGTTCAGCACTCTCTATTGAATGAAATTCACTATTCTTCAAAAAATTGAAGGTTTGTTTAGTAGATTTGCCTTCAAACATGCACCGGTATCCTACCATTAGTTTCATTCACTTTGATTAAACCCTTTGTGCTATTGAGAATCCTGAGGGCTCTGGAGCGTGTGCTGTACTGGCCACAACCTGGACCATTTGGGACTGCTGTGGATATGGATGAAGGTGAAGGCCCTGGGTCCTCTGGAGAGTTCCAGCTGTTGCTCTGGTGATCCTCTGACACAAGAGATGAAAGTGCAGGCTGATGTACCCAATTCGGAGGCTTATCCTGGGGTTCCTTTGTTAAGCTGTCCTGCTCTGTACCAACACGCTGATATACTCTGCTGGTCTTATCACTCAGAAGCCTCATCATTCCTGTGATTTGCCTTTTGATCTCCATGCCCTCGTCCTCCAGCCAAACTACATTAAGAGAGAATGGTGCTCATATCATTAGTGATATCTTGTATGATATATAATATAATTTAACTCTCTAAATGGCACATACCATCAGGCGTAGCACCATCCTTAGGCTCCCCATTGGCATCTTTGGAGCTTGAGTTAATCACATATGAAGGCTCGAAATCTGCAAGAAAAAGAAAAAAGCTGAACAATTTTGTTGTGAAGCACAGCTGTAATGAAACACAGTAAAACGTCACAGACGCTACAGAATTATATTGCGGCCTTTTTCTTTGTAAGGTCTAAGCTTGTGCAGGCTAATGAGCTGTGATGCCTACCAAAGCAGAACCCCCCACCCCCATCCCATCCCATCCCATCCCATGCAAAAACCACCACCTGTAGGTGGTATGAAGTAGTGTAGTCAAGAGAGGTGGTGTGGACCTTACAGCTTAAACAAAAAGTGCACAGTTGAAGCCGCTTATTACAAGCTCAGAGTGCGCAACATATTTTCACATTTTTTTTAATTTTTTTTTTACAATTTGATTTCTTGATTCATTCTTAAAAATCTAACCGGAATTGGCCATGCTCGGGCTGATGTCCAGGATGTTTCTTTTCATTTCTTTCACATGCAAAATTGAAATCCTTAGAGTTAGCTACTGGTTACAAGCGAGGCACAGACTGGGCATTGTCGTGTCCATCGCTTTTGTTTACAGAGTCGTCTGCTGGCGCACAGCGCCAGACAAACACCCAGACACAGACGCGCGTCTTGCAAGGTCTTGCATTCATTCAGCAGCTTACCTCCATCCGTGACCAGTTTAAAGCTCTGCGACTTCCTTCTCCTCTTCCTTTCCCCAAACTCCATCTTCAGGGGGAATATCCAGTAAGTCGTGCAGTGGAAAAATCGCTCTTCGGGAGGACGAGATCAGTGACTAGGATACACTCAGCGGAATCACTGTCCGTCTGCCTTATTAATCAGTTAAATTTCTTCCCTGCTTGCGTTACAGATTCTTTCATCTCTTCGCACATATTCGCAGTGTTAAGCTCAAACTGACCTCAGTTGTATTCTACAGTCCATTCCCTTTGCCAGCATGATGCTGCTTCTTGGCTTCCGTCATGTAAATAAATTAATGACTTTAATATTAAAAAATCGTCACATATCCCTTTGCGCCACCTGATGGTATGTTCTCATCTAAAAGGTCGAGTCAGACATTTGCTAGTAGTCTCCAAACAGTGAACCGGTATTAAACAAAAGCAGTGTTGTAGCCGCAAACAAACTTTAGAGATTATTAATATTGCTTTATTTTATAGGTTACTGCAGGTGGGAAAAGAGTCAAAGACCAAACATTGTCGGATTGAAAGGAGAAACAGATAACTCAGTTATCAGGGGGGTGAATTTTATTACACTTATACGGATAAAATGCTGCATATGGAAGTCATGTTGTGTACATTTACAGAAATCTGGTGGATTTTTGTTATTCTAGTGTAGTGCACTAAAGAGAGCATGGTCCCTCCTCCAGTCACGATAGCTAGCAGAAAATATAGGAAGTAATTTTGAGCTACTGTAACCTTAGTTACGGCATGTATTTATTTTTAGTTACATTTAATTTTTGTGGTTTATGATATAAATTTGTGTTGCACAATAAGTTTTGAAATATTAATTATTTTACTTAATTGAGTTCATTATATAATTATCATCTGCCTTAATTTATGATTTTGTGTATAACATTTAATTATTTATTATTATTTATTATTAACCTTGTGAGTATGTTATGTTAGTTCCTACCCAGTAGTTTACAGTGGGACTGGTTTGGGTGTAGCACTTATTTTTCCTGGAGTGTGTGTTACCTCGTGTTGACGAGAAGTAAAAGCTGAGTTCACTGTCCTGCCGAGTTGGTATTCTTTTTATTGAGTGCCTAGATGAAGTTAAAACCTGGATGGCACTAAACTTTCTTCATTTTAATGACAAGAAGACAGAGGTTTTGGTTGTTAGTCCTGGTACTACTGGTGGGTCCTCTCCTGTAGATCTGGGGCCTCTAACTCAATACACACAACCTACTGTTTCTAACCTTGGTGTCAGAATGGACAGTGTTTTTAACTTAGATAAGCAGATCAGTGCAGTGGTGAAATCCAGCTTTTTTAAACTCAGACAATTAGCAAAGGTCAAACAGATCCTTTCTAAAAAGGATTTTGAAATTATAATCCATGCACTCATCACGTCCCAACTGGATTATTGTAACTCCCTCTACTATGGTGTTTCCCAGTCATCCCTGTCCCGTCTTCAGCTGGTGCAAAACGCAGCTGCTCGGCTCCTAACAGGTACACGGAAGAGAGAGCATATTTCTCCTGTTTTGGCCTCACTGCACTGGCTCCCTGTTCATTTTAGAGTGCATTTTTAAATTCTT
>VUQK01039475.1:5467-31158 GCA_015106715.1 Bujurquina vittata
TGAATTAGGTTAATTCCCCGGGTCCCCCCCCCCTCCCTCATCCCCCCCCCCCCCCCACGTGATTACAAAGAGACTCACGTGGGTGGCAGCCCCAGTTGTTGTCGTTGTGGTTATTGTAGCTGAGGTTAACACAACACTGTAAATTACTACAGCATGTACTGTTTATAACAATACATGAACTAAATATGTGTATGTGTGTGTGTGTCTGTTTGACCAAAGTGTCACACTGCACTGCTTGTCCATGTTTGTGCGCTGCTCTAATTGAGCAGCAGTTGTGTATAATGGCTGTGATATTTATCAGGGTGGTAAGGTCAGGTATGATAACAATCTGGGTTGCTAGGCTTGGTCTCGGGGTTGCAGGACGCGGTCTTGCGTCGAAGGACCCTCCTGCAAATAACTTAATGGAGCAATGGGGGGGTTTCATTCCCAGAGTACTAAACGTCTGTTATTTATCAATTTATTTATAAAGTAGACTCTCTGGCAGAAGCAGGCCATAGCCTTAAGCAGCTATTTTGGTAAAATGTGTATACAAGGATGCTTCACTGAACATGGACGTTAAGATTAATTAATCTCTGTGATCAGTGAAGGTTTTTGCACTTAGTTTACCTTAAATGAACTTAAAAGTCATGTGTTGTTGACCAATAGCAAAGCATTATGTCAGACAGTGCTCACCATTAGTGGAATGGAGACCTGAAGGCTATATCTAACCTCCTCTGTATTGTAGGCCCCTTGTGTGAACATGGATGTTGTAATCATAGTGGGGATGCCAGATTTGTCCGTCTCACAAGTATCGCAACCAACAGTGGTCATGGTATTTGAATATCTTCTGGTGTGAAGGAGAAATTCTAATACTACAGTAATATTACAGGATGATAGATTTTTATGCTGGGAGCACCAATGGTCCAACAGTGTAGCTCACTGATTTGTTACAGTAGTTTTGGCTTATAAGAAGAATAACCGTCATCCTCATTAATTATTCCAGAAGTACTTGTTAGTATAGGATCAATGCAGGTCTTGACATTTCCCTGGGATTTGGTGAGATTAAGAAAAAAATGAGGATTATAGAATATCAGATAACCCAGTATTTGGGTGGTTTAGCATAGAGTGCATGGGCCAAAATGTTCACAGACCCAGAGTTTGCTTTCCCATTCGGCTGGCCAGACATTTGCTGCATATGTCTTTCCCTGCATGAGCTCATCTGCTATTATCCAAAACAATAAGGGTAAAATAATTTTTTTGGTCTCTATTCATTGGTTTAAAGTTGATAAAGACAGAGCATAAAGGTTCAAAACTCATCTCAGGCTTGAAAATAGGATTTCAGACACCAGTGAGTCACAGAGTATACGTCCATCTTTTATTCTGTCTATGGCTTAGCTGACCTTAGCACTTAGGTAATTTGGTCATTCTGCTTGATTGTAGTTAATAAAACAAACTGGTGTCAAACTAGCAGTCTTTTTTTCTCCCAGTATGCTAAGTGCAAACATACCAAAACAACACAAACAAACAGAGGTTTAAGCACAGCAGTCTAATGGCTTCCATAATGTGTTCAACATTCAGTGGCCTGAAGGGAAGAGTTGGTAAACCATACTCTTGAACTTGGAGAGCTGATGCTAAGATCAGGTCCTGGGCAAATCTTAAGGGCAGCTGCAGCCACTCATTTGTGGCCACCCAGGACAAGCCTTTGCATGTGTGTGTGTGTCTGTGTGTGCGCTATTGAGTGAGGAGGCAGGACAGCTGCAGAGGTCTATTCATAGTGCACTAAGACTGATGTCTCTTTCGTGCTCTAAAAACTTACCGTCCCTCCATCATCTTGACTTATTTCTGTCAGTTGTACCATCACTGTTCTTTTACAGCTTTAGCAACAATCGCATCATCTGCAAGGAGGATGTGACACGCCTGTGAACAGAGCAAAGCTGAGATGGACGAATCGTGTCTGTCAAAGCTGGTTGCATTGTGCAGATACACACAAGGTGTCCACAGGCGTTGGTGCACAGATTCACACAATTATGGCAAAAATAAGAAGGGCCTGGCAAGCCCACCTCATCACACACAGTACATTTGACCCCTGACATTGAAGCATACTGGGTAAGCCTAATTTTTAAATAGGTAAGGTTAGTGTTATGGTGGAGTATATTTAACCTGACCTGAAAGAAAGTAAAAAGAAATCAAAACAAAGTGTAAAACACAAAACAAAGTGTAAAACACAAAGTTCCCAAACATATCCCTCCACCAATACGTTGACCTACTTATGTGGACTTTTTGCTCTTTAAACGGGGGCCTGGTTTGCCAGGGTGGCTTGATGGAAGGGCAGGCGACCATGCATGCCACATGCCTGTGGTGCAGTCGGCCCAGGGTTACGTCCAACCTGTGGCCCTCTCCTGTGTGTCTCTATCCCCACCTTCCTGTCTTTCTTCACTGTGCACTATCTAAAAAAGCCCCAAAAAATGGGGCCTGGCATCATCAGTTGTGTCAGGGTACAAACACTACAATGTATCTCACAACCATCAATAACAGATTTATTTTTTAAACGGATAACACAATACAGTGGAATACAGTAGATCTAGTATTTTTTGCAGCAGCAGCCCTTTACACAATTAAGTGTATTTTTTCTTGACAGTGCCATGGGATTGTGAAATGCAAAAAGCATCAGCTACAAAGTTCACTCATGTCATCTCTCTTGTGTTTTATCCCAAACAAGTCCGGCTGCCACACCACCAAATTTGGAAAAGTAATACTTCTCTGTCCGCTCCATCTGTTGTCCCAAGCTACATTTTGATGGTGCTCAAGGGAAATTTGCCCTTGAATACTGACAGATAATGGCATAAAGGCTACCATCTATCTATCTATCTATCTGTCTGTCTGTCTGTCTGTCTATCTGTCTGTCTGTCTGTCTGTCTGTCTGTCTGTCTGTCTGTCTGTCTGTCTGTCTGTCTGTCTGTCTGTCTGGTGTTCAGTTTATCTTTCCACCCTTTTTTGTCCTAGTAATGGTCTGTAAGTCTACAAATGTTAATACAGTCATTAGCCCCAAGACAAACTTACTGACAAAAACACACACGCATGCACATGCGCGCGCACACACACACACACAAATAAACCACAACTGGCCCAGCAGAAACACATTTAACCAAGACGCCTCAAGGGACAGCCAGAAGGTAGCCGGAGGGTAGAAAATAGAGCGAGGATGAGGTGGAGGGAAGAAAGAGAAGTGCAAACATCTAAGGTCACATACTTCGTGGTGCAGCTAGCTTCCCTCTTTGATTAAAATTGATTTGAAGTTTTGTACCTGCAATTATTAGCATTAAAGACACTCTGTGTATGTGGGAGTATTTGTGCACGGCAGCATTTCGTTGACTTTAGGCTGACAGACATCGTCTTGTTTGTGTAAGCCACATTCTTCCATATTTGGGCATCAGTCCCATTTCCTGTTATGAATATGTATGTAAGTTGCTGGAATCTACCATAAACAGACCACAGAGGGCTCCTGGCACGCACTTTTACACACACACACACATCTACACCTGAATACCAGGTAGTATTGAGGGATATGTTTAACAGCTGTAGTTAAAAACCCAAATATAATCAGATATAAAAGATACAAGGAAAGTTAAAACAGGAGGGGCACTATCATCTTCGGTTGGTCATAAATAAATATCAAGCACCAACAGTAGAACGTTAGTAGCTTTGGTAACTTTGACTAAAACACCAGATAAAACCTTCATGGGTATATTAATTATTGTCAGCATTTAGCTTTAGAGCTACTACTGTAATTTCCTAATTTGTGCTTGCTGAAATAACCAGCTAGTCATCTAGCTGCAGTGTAGGTATGTAAGTGAAATGATGAAGCTGAGTCTCTTTTGTCTGAACTAACAGGTAAAATGGGTAAAATATTAGAATTTAGGTAAAGAAGAGTGAAAACTGTGATGTCTTTACTTGGGTTGCATGCATTTGTCATTTAAATTCATCAAACGTGCCTTTCCACAACAATCACGCTGACCACTGTTAATGTAGGACAAAAAAATACTGTCTCCAGCTTTGGATGGCTGAAAATATGAGCATTGGTTTGAATTTATTGTGGGAAAAGAACAGGAATGTGACAGTAAACTGTGAAAACTGTACACAGTCCAGAAACAACTCTCCAATGCTGAAAACACAGCATCAAATCTGTCCAAGCTCTTGCAAAGGCAACATGCTTACACTAAGCTAGCAGTGCAAAAACCTGCACATACACAGTGATGCATGAGCTTAATGTTGCAGCCTTAACCATGCAGCCAAAGCTCAATTTTCAGTATATTAAAAAGCAGAGCTATATAGGCTTGTGGCAGCATACATTTCTACCAGTACTTGTTTCTACAGCAGACTCAACACCACACATTTTTCTGTGAACTTTGGGGTTTTTTTTTTTGTAATATAGTAAAAGAAATATCTTGTGTATGTTCCGAACCTCATAGATCTGAAGCAAACATTCTGAGAATCCTCCACAAATCATGACAAAGTTGCTGCAAATTTTACTGAGAGTATGAGAATATGACAAGAAAACAACCAGTTGGAAACCAGCTGAGTCGAGACCCCTATTGCAAACAGATGCATCACAGCTGCATCGGTACAGACTGATAGCAACGTGTTGGCAACGTGTGAGCATTTATAAATTGGATGCCATTTGTTTGCAAACCTTTGCCAAACTGTCTGAGACTGATTGCAGTCAGTCCAAGTCAGACCGCAGTTGTGTGGACTCAGGTTGCCTCCCACAGGGTGACCTGTGTAATGGCCTTCCAATCGAAAGTGGTTGCCCAGAGGTTCAGGGTATTGCACACTCAACCTCTGAGCAACCAGATCATAAGTCTACAGCAGTAAAAAAAACAATTCAATGCAACCACTGTGCAACTACCTTTTTTTCTAGCAGGGTGCACTCTTATTTTAACTCTAGTGTGGCCAAGCCATAAAAAACCTACATAAAGTAACTATTTAAAGTGGCCAGAAGAGTCAGAGGCTAGAAACACTGGTATAATCTCTTTGTCTCTCTCTCTCTCTCTCTCTCTCTCTCTGTGCTCTCTGCCAGATTATACTTAATGTCCAAACATTCTGCCCAGTAAGTTTTGTTTGTTTGCTTGCTATTTGTTTGATTGCACACTTCAGAATCATATTCACATCATTATATTGAGACAATGCTGATGTTTCCAATTAGCTCTGTGTCTCAGTCTTTTAGGTAAGACTGCAAAGCTGTGGAGCAGCTATAAACACCTATTGTGAAACAGGCGCGCACAGGGCACAAGCTGAGTGAGGAAAAAGTTGCAAACACCTCTGACATGTTAAGACACTCAGGGGGTGAGATGAGTATCCACAGTTTCTCCTGATTAGCGCCACAACATTTAATCTCAGCACAGTATCGTACTGCTGGATACAGATGTGCACCACACAAACACAGAGGCAAAACCTCACTCTGAATAGTGCGCGTATTACACACACGTACATGCGCATATTCACTCTGTACTGCTGCTACACTGTGATGTGTGACAATGATGTGGAGCATCATTACAGAGAGACAAAGCAAACTATTTTTGTTCTGCAAAAACAAAACAGGATTCAACACTTTGTAGCATTCTGTTTGCAGACAAAGTATAAACAAGCAGTATAATTATGGGCTCATTTCGAGACAAACAATGTGTGTGTGTGTGTGTGTGTGTGTGTGTGTGTGTGTGTGTGTGTGTGTGTGTGTGTGTGTGTGCGTGCGTGTGTGCTTGCGTGCTACCACACTCTCTATCAGGGATGAGATGAGAGGAAAAGGATGAAAGATATCTCTGTCTTACTTGGCAGATGACAAATAAATGACGGCACACGCACGCATCGATACACACCTGCACCCATAGATATACACATGCGTAACAATCTCACACAGACACACACTCGAAACAAATTTGTTTGAGAAGTGACAGAAGTCTCACACTGTCATTACACAGCTTATGGCTGTCATTTTATTGTTTTTCATCAGTACATCACACAGACAAAAATGTGCTCACACATACATGTACAGACACACAGGCACACACTCTGCTGCCATACTAAACTGACAAAATCACTTTAACACAGGCGGTGTGCGTGCGCAGCCAGGGAGTTACAAAACCTCTTGTGTTGCTACAAAACAAACTGCCTTTTTAGCTCTGATGAAGCTCTAACAGCAAGCGCTAATGAATACAAACACAGATATGATGGATAAAAGGATGTATGTTCATATGGGGTAATATTAGCATCAAAAACTGTCAGTTCTGTTTTCTTGAGGGAAAGAGACACCACATGTATAAATATGATGGGTTTCTAGTGTAAATATCATATAGCGTCCAACACCCTTCATATGTCAGAAATGTTTAGATACACCAACAAATGTGGCTGAGAGCTCAGATGACTGTGGTTTGTAAAAAATAATTAAGTAAAAGCCAATCAACATTTCAAGGCTAATTAGTGCTTTAACAGTTTTTGGTTGAGCTTATATCACTTGTGAATTTGCAGTAAATCACCTCAAAGTGTGTTTGGACCAGCCACAGCATAAACAAGAATGATTATCTTTTGATTAAAACCATCAGAAACTCCCCAAAGTGCCTGTTGCTACAGAACTGGCTCTAAAACAATGCTTTTCAGATTTCTTTTACGACTTCTGACCCCTCAGTTGCAACATGCAAAATCCATTTTCTCCTGCAGTGGAAAGACACTGAATCATGAAACGGTTGAATCTTTCTGGCTCAAATTTTCTCTTAAGTAATTCTGCCCTTTGTGGCGCAGGAGGGGGCAGAAGGAAAAGTGTGTTATTTTTGCCTTTGTTTGCGCAAACTACCAAACTTACAGCGCTACATTTTTCAATATGACAGCAGGGATAGAAAATAGGTCAAACTGAGAGCGATGTCACTCTTTAACGCTGTCTCTATTGAGATATCCAGCTGCTAGAAAGATCACATCAGGCTGCTTTAAAATATGTGTAAATCATATTCTATTCTATTACAGTGTGTTTAGAGCACTGTCTTGTACATTGAACGAGTATTCTGACTGAAGGGTGTGATGGGCAGAGCCATACTGCCCCCTGTTGTTGTCGTCAAACAAGGCCGTATAATGTATAAAGAGGTTCACAGCCTTAGCACGTGAAGGATAAATGCTCAGTAACAGAAACATTTAATGTGACAGTGTGTTCATGTTCACCTGCAGGTAATATCTGGATAAACTCCCAACAGATTAACGTAACAAAACTTGATTTCAATCAAAAACAGAAAAATACAGTCTGTATTTTAAAAAATATACATTCTAATGTGAACATATAGAAATATATCAGCAAAATAAATTCAATTCAAAGTAAATCCATTGATTTTGGAGAATTGGGGTGCTTAGTAGGTACACCTGTTCAACTGTTTCTTAAGCCAATCACATGGGAGCAGAACATTTATGCATGTAGACCTGGTTAGCGCAACCAGCTGGAGTTCAAACCAAGCATCAGAATTCGGAAGAGAGGTCATTTAAGTAAGTATGTCAGAAACTGCTGATCCACTGGGATTTTCCCGCACGAGTGTCTCTAGAATTTACAGAGAATGGTTTGAAAAAGAGAAAGTATCCAGTGAGCAGCAGTTCTCTGAGACAAAAATGCCTCGTTGATGCCAGAGGTCGGAGGAGATTGGCCAGACTGCTTCGAGTTGGGAGAAAGGTATTCAGAAGAGCATCTCTAAATGTACGACACGTCAAACCTTGAAGCAGACGGGCTACAGCAGCAGAAGACCACATCAGGGTCCCACCCCTGTCAGCAAAGAACAGTAAACTGAGGCCTCAATTCACTGCTGTGATATTTGCATGATAGGGTCAGAATTTTGGTGTTTACTTTTTAATTTTTTATTTTTTTACAGTTTAAGTTTTTAGCATATTTTAATGTGCAAGTTTGAGAAAGAAATTTGAGTCCTCTGAGAAATTTAATTACAGGTAATGATGTAATGATGTTATCTGTATATGACAAAAAACTTTGAGGGTCCTCAGCTAAGGGTCTACAGACAAATCTATAGACATTTTATAAGCCTGCTACATACTGATATGTCAGTGTATGCTTTAATATTTGTAATGATAAAATGAAGATGTGATTTCATAGAGAAGGAAAAGGTCAAATGAAACCAAATTACTTAATTCCGTAGTATTTGAATAAATGTACTTAGTTGTTTTCCAGCACAGGTCATCTGTATAAATAGTGTTTTATCACAAACACAAAAAAAGCAGCTGCAGCTTGTGACATTTTCATTTTAGATTTTAAGTTAGTCTCCCACAAGATTGCAGTGTATGACCCCACATTTCTCAATTTTCCCTCTTTCTTTCTCTCTCTCTGTTTGTCTGGTAAATTTATCCAAACTTGGCCAGATGACTTCCTACTGGAGCAGAGAGCTTCATCAACAGAGAGAGAGGGAGGGAGGGAGGAAGAGATGGATGAACACATATAAGAAGAAGACAAAGTATAGAAGAAAAATAGTAAACTCTGACAGATGAGCGACAAAAACAGAGACCTGAATGGAGAGATTGATGGCTGGCTGTGAGAAAGATAGAGGGTAGAAGGGGAGAGATGGATAAAAACAGTTGAAGCTGGCAGCAAAAGTGAGTGAGAGGTTGAAAGAGGAGATGAAAAAATAGAGGAAAGGTTCATCTTTCTCCCCCTCTTCCTCTCAATCCCTTCCTCTCTGTCTTTCTCTCTTGGCCTGTTGACAACTCAGTAGGAGTCAGACGACCATCTGTCTATTGGAAAGGAGTGAACAGCCTTCCACCTTCTTTTCTTCCTCTTCCTCACTAGCCTCCTTATCGCCTTAAATTTCTCCTTCTCTTTGCCTCCTCCTGATGAAACTCTTCCTCACAATTCTGACGGCGTGTGAAGGAAAGAAAACCAGACAGAGCCAACTGACAGACAGGATGCTAATACACTAATATGCTAATCCTGCTTTGCACTTGTATGCTATCTGTGCTCGAAAGAGTCTGTGTGTGTGTGTGTGTGTGTATGTGTGTGTGGCAAGACCAAGCCCCTGGGTAATAAAACAATACAAAGAGAGCTTTAGGCCTGCTGGGCCCACAACAGCACTTGAATACCAAATCAGCCAGCAGAGATCACTGGGGGAAAGGTGTAGTGTTTGTGTGTGTGTGCACGTGTGTGTGCATGCATGTGTGTGTGCATCTGTGTTTCTGCAGGAGTGAGACAGATAGCGGAAAGCAGCCTTGTTTTTCCAGCGGTGACCGTTGTTCAGTAACTCCTGCTTCTAAAAGTAGGAGAGCAACTTCGCAACAGCTCTGGGCACAGATGGATGAATTTCTAAAAAAGAGAGGAAGATTGATGATGGGGGTGCTCAGAAAGCAAACAAGAACAGGTATTTATAAAAAGAAATGGAGCGCCACAGAAAGGATTGTACAGTTAAAATGCTATTTCTACTAGTTTCACTTCTCTATTGGCTGACACATGCACACATTCATATAGAAACACACCCAACGCTATTTTTTCCCCCTCTCTGTCGCACCCTTGTCTATCAGCCAGCCCTTGCCTTAATGGACCATACACACAATTACTACTGATTAATCTACCACTTAGCATTTTGACCCCACTCAGGCAACACACATGCATACTCGCACCACTTAACATTCTGACCCTGCCCTGGTACCGCTGGCTTTTCAGGTACCCAGCATGCTGCGATGAAACTCTGTGGCACTCCCGCTGAGACCACTGCTGTCTGAAGAGGCGAGTAAAACTGTGCGTGAGTGTGTGTACGCATGTGTGTGTATGTGAATGTGAATGTGTATGTGTGTGTGTGTGTGTTTGTGTGTGCGCGTGAGAAACGAGAACATCCCAGTGCCAGCCCCTGAGGGACAACCACCCAGTTCATGTCCTCGGGGAGCCTCGACACTTTAGGAGTGGCACTACAGCGGGGTAGCACCACCGCCAAGAGGCCCAGAGGGCTGGATAGGTTTTTTGGGGGGGGGTTCCAGATCATCATCAAGGGGCCCAAAGGGAGGATGGACTAATATGTGGGAAGTGGAAAAAGATTAAAAATGTAATGGAGAATGACTGAATGCCAAGGTATGACTACATCAAAGATAAATTTAGCTGCAGCCAAACAAATTTAAGCTGTCAGTAAAATTAGATTCACGTGTGATGTAAAGAATAAAGGAATTTAAGGAAATCTAAAAAAGAAAAAATACTACAAGGAAGTCAAAAAACAAACAAAAACATGAGTTCAGCAGGGATGTTGATGGCTGGCAAAAGTTAAAGATTTTTGGCAAGTTGCTACAAAAATCATGAAGACATATCTTGTTTAAAGCTGATGTGACAAACTTCATGGCAAAAGGCTAATAACGGGTAAAATTAAAATCTTTTACCATGTGACTAGTCTGCAGTGGGTCATATATGATTTTTTAGTACTTTAACTTTCATTAATAATTTACAATAAGGCCATGTTTTTCTTGAATTCATTCACAAGACTATAATAAATAGTTTTATTCTTCCATCTATCCATCCATCCATCCATCCATGCATCCCTCCATTCTCTTCCGCTTATCCGGGGCTGGGTTGCGGGGGCAGCAGCCTAAGCAGAGATGCCCAGGCTTCCCTCTCCCCAGCCACCTCCACCAGCTCATCCAAAGGGACCCCAAGGCGTTCCCAGGCCAGCCGAGAGATAAAATTTCTCCAGCATGTCCTGGGTCTACCACTGGGCCTCCTCCCGGTGGGACATGCCTGGAAAACCTAACCCAAGAGGCGGCCAGGAGGCATCCTAATCAGATGCCCGAGCCACCTCAACTGGCTCCTTTCGATGTGGAGGAGCAACGGCTCTACTCTGAGCCCCTCCCGGATGGCCGCACTCCTCACCTTATCTCTAAGAGAGAGGTCAGCCACCCTTTGAAGGAAACTTATTTCCTCCGCTTGTATTTACGATCTTATTCTTTTGGTCACTACCCAAAGCTTGTGACCATAGCTGAGGGTAGGAACGTAGGTAAATCGACAGCTTTGCTTGTACACTAAAGCTCCCTTTTCACCACGACAGACCGGTGCAGCGTCCGCATCACCTCAGAAGCAGCCCTGATCTGTCTGTCGATCTCCCGTTCCCTTCTCCAGTCACTCGTGGCCAAGAGCCCGAGACACTTGAACTCCTCCACTTGGGGCAGGAACATGTCCCTGAGCCAGAGAGGGCACTCCGCCCTTTTCTGGGTGAGGATAATGGCCTCAGACTTAGAAGTGCTGATTCTCTTCTCTTCTACTTTTTTTAATTACCAACAAAATGGAACAGCTGTGAAGTGAAGGAAAAATGTCTATTGGCATGTTTAGGCCTATTTTGAAAAGGACCTTTCAGCAGAGCAGAGCAGTAAGTTCAACATAACCAAACTTTCTTTGCATCATCCTCAATCTATGGTACTGCTGTTGTGTCCATTTGCAGAGGTATTTGCCTACAGAAAAATTATGGAGAGGACAGCATGAAAAACAAAGCTGAGAGCGACCCATTCTTTCACAATTGTTTGTAGAAGCAGTCTGCATGACTATGTGTTTGGTTTTATACACCTGCGACCATTAAATTGATTGGAACACCTGAATTCAACGATCTGCATAGATAAGTGAATACTTTTAGCAATATAGTATATTTTTGACACTGTCCCTATCTGACAACAAAGAAAGCTAACAACTGACTGGGGTTTTAGGTTTTGTTGAGCCAGCTAATGGGAAAATTGTGGTTCAGTGGTGGCAGCATGCTGGACGTTTATAGGCAGCTTCAGAGTGCTTGTCTACCTGCAGAGTGTCTGCTTTCTGCTTCAGGATCCGTGCACTAACTGGAAAATTGTGCTTTGAGCAGGTCATTTGACTCTGAGAGGAAGAAGCAACATACCTATGAAGATTAAACTGTGAAAAATATATCAGTTGCACCTTCACCTGCAATAGGCAAAGAGAGCAATACTGCAGAAAATTCTTATGTATCTTATGAATCTTGTGTATTCATCAGTTATGTAATTATTTCCCACTCAGTGTGCACTTGGTGTCTATTTCTAATGTTCCAGCTGCACATTAGAGCTTGAAAGCTTTAAAAGTAGCATTGGTTCATTCAGGTCTGACACTCTCCTGTAGGGTGATGACAGAGATGTGGGAAACACTTTAGTTTCTGGGAAGATCAACGTGAAATTATTTTTGCTGGTTTAATATTCCTGTTTAGCTGCAATTAGAATAAAATGTAAAAACGTTTGTATATTTTGTGTATAACAGCTGAATGTATGCAAGTCCCTGTGACTATGCAGCATATTTGTACTTTACTGCACAGCTTCTGTGGAGTAACTAAGATACAGTTCAACAGGTTGCATGCATAAAATGTAGTCCTGCAACAGGGAATTAATGTTGCACTTTAAGTATGTCATTGGAAAGAAAAGAGAAATGTGGTCCTTTCAGCCCATTTTAAACAGAAAACTACCTGGACCTGGTCTGGACAGCATGGTGATCTAGCCAGGTTTGGCTTCAGGGTAAACATATCTCACTATCCCATGAAGACATTGTGCAAACACATGTGGTCAAAATGTTTGAATATTTTTGTCAAAATTAAACTGGACTCTGGGGTGTTTCTCATCTAGTTTTCTTAAAGTCCTCCCCACACATTTTAAAAGACTAATATTACTTTGAAGATGAGAGACCTAGCAATAACATGCATGTTATTGGTAACATAAAACCACATTACAGTAAAACCAATGTAACAAGTTACAGAGAACTTCAAAGAAACATGAACTCAGTACCACAAACATGTAATGTGGAAACAACATATAAACCTACTATTTGCATAATACTACCGCAGATTGTCATTGACCTCACACCTAATGTTCTCCCTTGCGATGTAAATGGCCAGCATAACCACTCGTCACTCTTCTGCATCTGTTGACCTCTCACTCGTTTTGCATTTGGCTAGGGTCAGTGTCACTACTGGTAGCATGAGGTGATACCTGGACCTTACAGAGGTTTCACAGGTAGTCCAATTCCTCCAGGATGGCACACCAACACATGCCATTGCCAGAAGGTTTGCGGTCTCTTCCAGCACAGTCTCAATAGCATGGAGAAGAATCCTGGAGGCAGGCAGTTATTCTAGGAGAGCTGGACAGGGTTCTAGAAGGTCTCTGACTGATGTGCATCATCTGGCTTCATGGATAGATAAAGCCAGGAATCATCTGCATAACAATAAAAAATATATGCAGCGCTTTCTAATAATACTGCCTAAGGAAAGCATGTATAGTGTAAATAGAATTGGTCCCAGCAGAGAACCCTGTGGAACTCCATAATTAACCGTAGCATGTGAAGAAGACTCCCCATTTACATGAACAATTTGCAGTCTAGTAGATAAATGATTCAAACCACAGCACGCAGTACCATCAATATCTTTGGCATGCTCTAATCTCCGTAATATTATGGTCAATGGTATCAGACACTGCACTGAGGTCTAGCAGGACAAGCACAGATATGAGTCCAAAAAGTGATAAAAATGATAATAAAACTTCTTCCAAAAACTGTGCTTTCAGACAATTTGCTGCTCAACAAGGCTGCATGGTAATTTTAAGTTTAACTAGATAAACTCTTCAGTTTATTATGGTAAGAGTGTTGAAGTGAGCGGAGAGCAAAGGGGTGAAAGGAACACAAAGGGTTAGGGGGATTGAATTATATAAAATGAGAAAACGAGAGGAAGAAGAGACGTGCAGTATATAGATAAAAGGTTTGAATATGGCACAAAAGGTAGCAGAGAGGGAGTAAGATATCAAGGTCTACCACAAGGGGAATGTAGCGATGGTGTGACAGTGAAAAATGGAAGGAGTGTGAGTCAATGAGAGATGAGAAGAAGAGAGAAGGATACTAATAATTTCCAGGGCACTGATGTGAGCATGCCAGGATCTTTTGCACTCATGATGGAAATATGAACATGCTTCTAACATCACACAAACCCAAGAGGCTTACTTTGTCCGGGACTATAACAGTGTGACAGGTCAGAAGTTTGACTTTTTATTAATGCACATTCAGAAGTGACAGAAGCTGAGAAAATTGGGATTTTGTTTCTTATTATGGGATGGGGAGAGATTACTCCTGTTTCTACACTGCATTCAGGTCTCTGACCACTACAAAAAGAAATTAATCCTTCAAATTGTACGTGAACATCTCAAAAAGAGTACTTGAGTGAATGCTAGAAGGCATCGCATACATTTTCATTGCTATGCAGATGATACCCAGCATTATCTATCTACGAAGCCAGGGTAGTTACCGCTAATTTCCTGCTTCTAACTAAAGTACAATATCTTCTGATAAAACTCAAGTTATTGTATTTGTCCCTCCAAACCTTAGAAACATGATGTCTAAGCAGATACTTATTCTGGATGGCATTACCTTAGCCTTGAGTAACACTGTGAGAAATTCTGGAGTCGTTTTTGACCAGGATGTGTCCTTCAATGCACATATCAACAAATATGTAGGATTGCTTTCTTGCATTTGCACAGTATCTCGAAAATCAGAAACATCCTGTCTCAGAGTGATATTGAAAAGGCAGTTCATCCATTTATTACTTCTAGGCTGGACTATTGTAATTCATTATTATCAGGTTGTCCTAAAAGCTCCATGAAAATCCTTCAGTTCATCCAAAATGCTGTAGCTAGAGTACTGAAAGAAAGAGCGGGAGCACATTTTTCCAGTACTGGCTTCTCTTCATTGGCTCCCTGTTAAATCCAGAATTTTAATTTTTCAAATTGTTGTGGTTGTCATTGATATTTTGTTAATTAAACATAACATTTAAAACACAGTGTCTGGTTCAGTTAAACACATGGTCACCAGTTTTTGTGATTTGTGAATATTTACTAAGAAACGTGTCTCTTTGAGGCTTTCTGTTATGTTTCAAATGTTTACCTCAGTATTGTGTAATACTTTGCAGAAACAAACTTTGCGAATAGCCTAAAATGCAAATGAAATGTCTTGTGGTTCTTTTAACTGGACTTGGCTCTTAGTCTAGGAACCACTGAATTAAACAGTTCAACACCTGCTCCTGTCATGGTCCTGGGCCTTTTGCCCAGCATCATGTGTTTCATTCTTTTAGGTTCTGTTTTCAGTTGAGATTCTTCTGTTGTTTCTCAGTTTGCATATGTTTTTGATTCTTTGTTTATTATAGGTTATGAGTCCTGTTATTTGTTACAGTTATTTATATTGAATCCCTGTTTCCTTTTGTTCTTATCTTCCCCACGTCTGTGATCTAGTGTCTGTTTTGTCCCTCAGTGTCATGTCCCATGCATCGTGTGTTTGTATTTAGTTTTACTCTCAGTGTTGACAAGTCTGCGCCTCTGTCCCATGTCTACTTGTTCCCTGTTTTACCTTGTTGGTCTTGGTCTCGTCTGCACTGTATTTAGTTTACTTCCTGGTCTTGTCTTGTTTAATTATTCCCAGCTGTGTCTCCTCCTGTTCCAGATCCTCTTGTTGTCCTGTGTCTACATTTAAGCCCTTGGTCTGTGTCAGTTCTTTGTCGTGTCGTCGTCAATGTTACCACGCTGTGGTAATACTTTGTTTAGTTCTGGCACCCGTCCAGCCCCAGTTTAATTGTTTTTTATTTCCTGTCATTTCCTAAATAAACCACGTTTAAGTTCAGTTCTGCTTTGTGAGTCCTCCCGGCCACACAGCTCTCCGTGACAGTGCCACCTAAAGCCTTTGGAAGCTTGTTTCCGACACTGAAGAAAAAAATGTCAGGTAGAGCTAACTCAGAATTTTTAATTTGTTTTTGAGTTACATCTCTCAAGTATCTAAAATTTTTTATTTACTTCAGAGTAAGTCACAATTTCTAGATACCTAACTAGAGTTATCAAATCAAAATTTCAAGATGCTAACCCAAAATATTGACTAAAGTATGGAAAAAACTCCAGTGATGATATATATTTACACCAATTAAGCATAAAATTATGTCCACGTTCCTAATATTGTGTTGATACCCCTTTTGTTGCCAGAACAACCCTGACTCTTCAAAGCATGTACTTCCCAAGACCCCTGAAGATGTGCTGTTGTATCTGGTACCAAGATGTTAGCAATGGATCAGACTTGTTTGTCCAGCACATCCCTCAGATGCTTGATTAGATTGAGATCTGGAGAATTTGGAGGCCAAGTCAACACCTCAAATTTGTTATTGTACGAGTAGTGGTGGACTGAGATCAGCATTTTTGCTTTGTGGCAGGGCAAATTATCCTACTGAAAGAGGCCACAGCCATCAGGGAATACTGTTTCCATGAAAGGTTGTAGATGGTCTGCATCAATGCTTAGGTTGGTGGTATGTGTAACAGCCACATCGATGGCAGGACCCAAGGCTCCCCAGCAGAACATTGCCCAAAGCGTGACACTACCTCCACTGGTTTGCCTTCTTCCCATAGTGTATCCTGCTGCTAGGTGTTTCCCAGGTAAGCAACGCGCACACACACACACACCCATTATGCAAAAGAAATCATGGCTCATCAGACCAGGCCACCTTCTTCCATTGCTCCATGTTCTAGTTCTGATGCTCAGGTGCCCATTGTTGGTGTCTTCAGTGGTAGATAGAGGTCAGCATGATAACCCTGACAGGTGTGCAGCTATGCAGCCCCACATGCAATAAACCGTGATGCACTGTGTATTCTGACACCTTTCTATCAGAAACCTTTTTGTCAGTTTGAGCTACAGTTGGATCAGACCACATGGGTCAGCCTTCACTCCCCATGTGCATCAGTGACCCTTGGGTGCCCATAACACTATATCTTGTTGAACCACTTTTGAAAGATACTGACCACTGCAGACCACAAACACCCCACAAGAGCTGCGGTTTGGGAGATGCTCTGACCCAGTCGTCGAGGCCATCACAATTTGGCCCTCGTCAAACTCACTCAAATCCTCAGTTTGTAAAAGGCAAAAAATATATGAACACCAGTTCGGCAAATTCTGCTATTGCTACCACAGATTTTTCAGACCTCTTTTGACAAGGATCTAATGAAACATGTACTAAAACCAGTATAAAGTAAGAAGGTTGCATAAAAACAATGCAGCCAACGAGGCTCACAAATACTATAGTAAATAACATGTCTTGGAAATTATGTATGCATGTGTTTGTCTGTGTGTGCGTGCCTGTGTGCAGTCCACTAATGAGATATTGACTCCATTGTGACTGTGGTACATTGTTTATCCCACTTATTTATTTATGAACGTTTAATGTGTGAGTTCAGCTGAGTTCCTACAAACACAAATGGCGAATGAGTGAGGCACGGTGACAGAGAGATCAATATGCAACATTAGCACAGGATTGTCTTTAAAGTTATTTTCATTTGGAAAACACAGATCCGCTGTTTATTTCCACTTCCACAACCCTCGTTCTCCTCTGATTGGTGCCAGCGGTGCTCCTCACTTCTCTGTGCAGCTGTCTTATCCCCCCCACCTCCCACCTCCCACACTCTCACACGCATCACACCCCGCCCGGCCCGCTCGTTTCTCTCTCTCCTGGCTTTGTCAGCAGCAGCACCAGCAGTACTTGGGTCTTTGTGTCTCCTTCATATCATCTTGTTAAAAATTAAAGTGATTCTACTTTCCTCCATATTCCTCTCTCTCTAATGCTAATCTGTTCCCTGTTGGACCAGTATGTAGATGAGACGCAAATACAGCGAAGCCTGATGAATAGTGATGAGCCTGCAGCATACACACACAGACACACACTCTCTCTCACACACACACACACACACACACCTGAGCAGCCTTGGAATGCCCTGTGGTTTACCTGTCTGCTTGTCAATCAAAGCAGTGACCTAGTGAAGGAAGGTTTGTGTCTCTCTGTGTGTTTGCCCTTAAAATCACTCCTCAAACTAGAAAATTAAATTAAATTAAAAGTACCCCCAAAATGTCATGTGTTTAATTTATAACTTACCAAGCGTTACATTTCACACTGTACGTTTATTTTTGTACTTACATATGGTTTCCCTTTAATTTACGGGTATTATAGTAGAAAGGGCCTTTATTTAACTGTGCCAGAGCCTGAGTCTTAAAATCAATAAAAACACACAAGCTCAGTGTATAAATACATACAAGATTTTTATTTTATGTTTTTTGTCTCTGTAGCTTCTTTCCTCCTTCATGACCATTTTACAGGGGGCTTATATTTTATTATAACTGCCTGTTGGGCTCCCCTTTGCTATTTCAAGTGTTGGGTTGAGATCAGGTGACTGACTTGGCCTTAGAAGAATATCCCATTTACTTGTATTTGAGAAACTCTTGGGTTGCTTTTGCAGAACACTTTGGGTCATTATTCATTTGCACGTTGAATCGCGGTCTGATCAGTTTTGCAGCATTTGGCTGAATGTGAGCAGAGAGTACACTTCTGAATTCATCCTGCAGCTGCTATCAGCAGATACATCATCAGTAAACACTAGTAGCCCAGTTTTACTGGCAGCCATACATGCCCAGGCCATAACACTGCCTCCACCATGTTTGACAAAGGATGTGGTATGCTTTGGATCTCCCTCTCCACACTTTTCTCCTCACATCATTCTGGTACAGGCTCATCATGATCTCATCTGTCCAAAGAAGTTTCTCCAGAACTCTGAAGACTCTTTTAACTGTTTTCTGGTAAATTCTAATCTGGCATTGAGTGGACCTTGTTGTAAACCTCCATTTCCATTCATGAAGGGCTCTTGATTGTAGACCTTGACAATGATACGCCTACCTCCTCTTGACTTTGTTAGATGTTATGAAGTTGTTTTTCTTAAACATGGAAATAATTCAGCGTTTTTAATTAATCATGCGTTCTTGTCTTCCGTGGCCTTTTCTGTGGTTTTAATTTTGCTGAGCTTGCCTCTTCATTCTTTCTTTTTACGAATGCACCAGATTGTTGATTTGGCTGCTCCTGAAGATGTTTCTGTCGCTCTGATAGATTTATTTTGGTTTTTTGGCTGCACTTATGTTTGTCTGGACCTCACATTGAGAGTTCCAGTGAAACGATACCAAACATAAGTTAAATACATGGAATTAACTACAATGTCCTGTCACCACAACCAACGTTTTTGCAGTTTCACATCCCAGATGAAGAGAGTGACAGAGACTGAGTGCCTCACGTTTTCAGTTGTGACATTGTGCGATACCACAGTTCTGTGCAGTCTTACTGCAGCCATATATATATATTGCTTCTTCTGACTATAATAGCAAACTGCTGCTGGTAATGACAAGCACACACACACACACACAGCTGCAGAGTAGGCTGTTTCCTGTATACCATTCTCAGTGTGTCTGCATTACTGTTCCATCTGCGCAGGCATTTCCTGTCCGACCTTGAAATCATGCCCCCAGCCACCACCATCACTTCACACACATACATCCTTATTCCCATATATACTCTGAGTGTTTTCAATAAGAGACAAAGGGTTTTTTTTCTTCTCATACACACATCCACATACTTATCCACTGACAAACACAACATATTTAATGTTGTGTGCTCGAAAGTGCAACCTGGCAAAGACAGTCACGGGTGGAATATAAATGCATAAATGCCTCAAAATTGTAATTATCTGTTATGAAAAACCAACTATTGTTTTCATGACTAGAAGCTAAAATACAGCACCAACTCCCACTTTACAAGCATCCAGGGTTACTCTAATCTGCCACTTTCACGCTGGGAAGCTGTGATGTCATCAATCAGCAACCCAGCGCTCGAATGGCGGCCAACCTTCCCCAAATCGGCCACATGTGTTTTTATTCAGCAGGAAAGTTATAGCAGAAAGGTCAGGTCACAGATAGTTTACAATAATATTATTCATGTAAGGGAAAGTGGAAATGATCCCCGCAAGTGACTTCACTCTATTTACACAAGCATGCCCCGAATACATTGATATCGCCAGCCAGTAAAACTCACCACGCGCGCACACACACACACACACAGAAAAAGAGAGAGAGCACAATACACATTCATTACATGAACTGGATTTCATAAGGTGATGGAAAGGAACCAAGCCAAAGTCCAACAATTAGCAAAGATTTAAAATAACAACTGAGGGCCTGAGGCACTGTGTTAAAGCAGAGGAGACATAATAAGGGTCAGAGTTATGATTCCAACTCACAGGAGAAACAGAGACGCTGTTGTAGTGTCTAAATATTCAATGCCAAATGGTTACTAGCACTTGGATTAGATCTCTGGTTGTATTTAATGCTGACTTGATGAGGAATATTAATTAAAATACGGCCCATTAAAGTTGGTGCATGGGCATTTTATAAATAAATGCTGTTGGCCTTGTTTTAAGACCACGGGGAAAGCAAACAAATGGATAGACCCAGAAGAAGATCATAAACTATGACCATTTCTGCTTTATATAACTGTATAACGGTTGTGTACGCTATCCTGTCCAAGTGAGAGTTTGTGCTTGTTGTTTGAGTATGAATTACGTGGCGTCCATTAATCACACTGCTGAAAATTCTCCACCCTTTTTGGGCCACAGTAATCTGCTGCTCACAAGGTAAACCTTTAAACATCACAGTTAAGACTTTGCTTCAGGTTAAAGGACTGATGTAATGCAATGTCCTTCAAAGTGACAATAACAAGTCTGTGTGTGTGTGTGCATGTTACAGTCATAGTTTCCATGTAAAAAGAGGACGCATCATCAGACACACAGGATGCAGTGCCACAGTTCCCATGGGAGAAAACGAAATATGGCAAGTGAGACTTAGTCATGACTCTGAGCATTCACATGGTTGTTGTCAAATAGGTCACACCATGTGCACACACAAAATTCCTTCTTGACTGCATGCTGAGTTTATACCCCTGTACCTCATCTTCATTAAGGTATTTCTACACACACACACACACACACAAAGGGCCTGGAAACAGTCGTCTAGTCATTGCAAACCACAATTCATCACTGCAAGTGAGAGGAGTTCAATCTGGTTTGCAAAGTTGCATCAGAGGTTCTCTATAAGCTGTTTATGAACCTTAAAGCATCTTTGATCGTATTTTTCATATTAATAATATTAGTAAGCATAGCTGTGCGTGTATAAACGGGTACACAGTTGATACCTCACAGCTTCACACAACTATACAGCCTAATCATTTAGAAACCCGCGACTTTAACCTGTGATTCCCTCCTCTGTTTCAGCAGCAGCAGGCAGCTGTTTTCAGCACAAAAATATCTACAGTTGATGTATACTACATAATCAGCAACACACATAAAGTTGTCAATTTGCTAGTGAATGCAACTGGGCTTATAGCGGCTAAATAGCCCGCTAGAGACCAGAAAACATAGTAGGCATTAGACTTACATTAGTCAGGGGAAAAGAAACATAACCTTTTAGTCATTGCTAGCAGTTCGTCATATCTTATCAAGATTAACATTTATGTTAAGTTATGTGTCTAGAGTGTGACTTTGATATACAGTCAATAGAAGCAGGGCTGTGCACAATATTTTGAATTCAGCTCAAACAGAAAACCAAGTGTTAAAAATTGTTACTGTGTTTTCTACAAGACTAAATGGTCAAGGGTTGCTTCTTCAGTTCTCCTCATCTTTACCTCCCATGCCCTGCTCAAAGTCTGCAGCCTTGGCTCTGTGAACGTTAAGCTACTATTTGTCCTTCTGCTGGTCCAACTTTGGTTTAGATCTGGGAGACAATGTCTTTTTCACAAACCCACGCAGCAATAATAAACACACCCGTTTCTATAAAAGATCAACCCTGTGTCAGTTTCCCATTAAACTGGAGCATCTGCAGCAAATCAGTGTGGCTTTTCCATCACTCCCACTTTTCTCTGTCTCCCACTCATTTACTTCCCCCCTCTTCCTCTATTTTTCCCTCTTTGCATTTTTCTGTGATTAGGAACAAGTTTAACTGGCCAGAACTTCCTTTCTATTCCTCTAAAACACACACTCACGCACACACACACACGCACACACGCACACGCACACACAGGCTCCCGGTGCATGTTTGCTGTCATGAACAGGTGCTTGTCTTCAGCTCGACCTGCCTCATCAATCACACTTTCTCGACCAAAACGCAAAATAAAAAACGAAAGAAGAGCTGAGGTGAAATAGGAAAAAATTATTACTGCATCAATTTCCTTACTTCCCAGGCTCTCTCCAGAGCTCAGTTCAACACCAAAATGTGGCTGTGAGTAATCGTATGTGTTCCTTTTCTTCAGTAAAAGCAAGTACACGGCATTTATGTTGTTTCTTTGTGTTTTTGTGTCTCTTCTATGTTGATGCCAACTTCAATTATTTCTGTTGAACTAAACTTGATTATTCAGCCTCAGCATAAGTTTTCCCAGTAATCACGGTTTTAAATTGAGTGCATGTCTTCTTGGGCACTCGGCTGCTAAAATTCCTGCTTTACTCAGTGGAAGTCCCCTCCTGTTCGTGCTGTTAATGGACCGGACCTGTCTATGCAGCAATGGACACAGAATTTCCCATGGCTGATCATCATCTACGGTCATGGGTGCCTTCCAACTCCTCCGTCGCCCTCTCCCCATCCCAACGCAACAAAGAGGAAAAACAAATCAAACAATTCACAGTTTCCCATTATTCCCTCTGCCAGCATATGGTTCCAATCAACAGTGTGTGTGTGTGTGTGTGTGTGTGTGGGTGTGTGTGTGACACCATGTGAATGTTTTTATTTTCCATACATTACTCCTCAGATACAAAGCTCTTTGTTCACACTCTTTCTCCATCTCCCTTGCTCCTCCTTCCTCTCACGCCCTCGCCATCCTCCATCTCTCTTTGATTCTCAGGTTTAAAGTCTCTCTCTCCCTCTCTCTCTATTTTAGTCTTGCTTTTCTTGGCCGCTAGTCAGACCTCAGTCAGACCTAGAGGTCTTTTTCCCAAGCGATCTCCAGGGTGGACTCGAGGGAACAGAAAACACACACACTGACAAACACGGGCCCTGCCCTCACATGCTCTGTCCATTTCCTCCTCTGTCTCTGCTCCTATCCACAACCATTGCCTGTCTGCACCTCTTTGTGCATTCAACGTTGTATTACTTTTTTTAAAAAATGTGTTGCAGTCATGCTTTATTGGAACAAAGAGAACACAGTGTTCAAAATCAAGTATTGTGTTTCTGGCCTGGTGAACTTTTTGCACCGTGTGCACTCACTGGTACATTACAAGTTTTGTGGCTGTTCTAGGACTTCATTTATCCAGGTTAGTCCCTCTGGAGTCAGGCATCTCATTTACAAGGGAGACCTGGCTGAGACTGCAGTAGCACATTTTCTTACAAATAGAACGACTGCACAAGGATGAAAAAGTGATAGAGAAATTAGAAAAGTACCAAAAAGAACCCATATTTGCTGTAATTTAGAACATCAACAATAACTAATGGTAATTATTAACTACATCTCTATTGCTGTCTACTTTAATGTATGATAATACACAATTATGCATAAAGATTTTTCTCAATTTTTATAACTTGTACCTAAAGTTAACAAATAAAAGTGGCATAAATATACGCTCACCAGACACTTTGTTAGCTATACCTTTCTGGTACCAGGTTGGCCTTCAGAACTCCCTTAATTCAGCATGAAGCTGGAAACATTCCTCTGAGATTCTGGTCCATATTGACATGATAGCATCACACAGCTGCTGCAGATTTGTCAAGCTGCTCTTCCATGATGTGAATCTCCTTTTCCACCGCATCCCAAAAGTGCTCTATTGGACTGAGACCTGGAGACTGTCGAGGCCATTTGAGTACAGGGAGCTCACTATCATGTTCAAGAAACCAGTTTGAGGTGATTTGAGCTTTGTGACATGGCATGTTATCCTGCTGGAAGCACCCATTAGAAGATGGGTACATTGTGGTCATAAAGGGATGGACGTGGTCAGCAACAATACTGAGGTAGGCTGTGGTGTTTAAATGATGCTCGGTTGGTACTAAGGGGCCCAAAGTGTGCCAAGAAAATATTCCCCACACCATTACCCCACCAGCATATGCGCAAACTACTGATAGAAGGCAGGATGGATCCATGATTTCAAATTATGCAAGAAATGGAGACTCATCAGACCAACATTTTCCAATCTTCTATTGTCCAATTTTGCTGAGCGCGTGCAAACTGCAGCCTAAGTTTCTTTTTCTTAGCTGACAGGATTGCTGCCCATTGTGGTCTTCTGCTGCTAAAGCACATCTGCTTCGAGGTTTGAGATGTTGCGCATTCATGTACTGCTCTTCTGCAGTACATGCCTGAATGCATTGCAGTCTGATTGTTTATTAGACATTTACGGGCAGTTGAACAGGTGTACCTAATAAAGTGGCTGTATATAAGTACAGAATTCAAACAATCTATTTCAAAACTGTACTCAAGTACAGTAGTGTAGTTATTCCCGCTGTCTGAAAGCCAAATCTAGTCAGTATGCTTACGGCAGTGCATTTACAGCCCTAACATAAAGTTTTATGTTGAATTTGAAAGTCTGGAAATAGTTTCTATTTAAAACTTTAAACCTCTTCTTTAAAGAGGCAGTCCTGTTTTGTTCCAGTCTGACATAACTGAAAAATCCCCAATATACGAGGTTTGTCAGTCAATGGAGGTAACAACAGAGTTACAGTGCCATCTAGTGGTGAGGCAATGGAGACGGCAGATGTTCTACACTATTTACTAGAATAAAATAACATGTTATGGTTTTATGATGAGAGGATGTTTGTATATTGCTTTCCCCTTTGCTGCTAATAAGTAAGTCTATAAAGTGTTTGGTTTTCGCATGAGGCATCTTCCCAGGATGTCTCACGGGTGGCGGAATTAATATTTAGATCCTTTCAGTAGATCTGTGTGAAGACGTAGCCTGACTGAAGAGTCAAACTACCACAAGCCTTGTATTATTAGATTGATGCTGGACTTTCATCACTGGAGGGAGTATTTTTTGCTGCATGGAGAGTAACTGCAGTAAAATTAATAAATAATACACACAAGAAACAAGCCCTATGATAGACTGGCAACCATGACAGCTGGGGTAGGCTTCAGCCCCCTGTGGTCCTAACTGACAGAAGCATTTTACATTTTTGCTCGTAATATAAACAGTTTATAAATATGATGGGAGGAAGAGAGTGTGGAGGTGAAGTCTAAAGGGGTATGAGGGCTGAGGGAGAGGAAGTGGAGTGTGGATAAGGGCCTTGAGGCGACTGTTTGTTGTGATTTGGCGCAATATAAATAAAATGGAATTGGATTGAATTGGATTTGTGGATTATGAAAGGAGGAAGGATTGGACAGGAAGTGAGGGGTGAGTGAAAGTGGTAGCGTTAAGATGATTGATGTGGCTCAGGGGGGAGTATAAGGAAAAGGCTGATTTAGGAAGAGAGAAAGAGAACCTCTTTTACTCCTTTTTCATCTTGGCCTTTTTCTCAGTCACCTTCTAAGACCGGCTCCGGGTGACATAGTTTAGCATTTTGTAGAATCAGGAGCTTAGTTTCATCCTCCAACTTGGTCTCAATGCTGACCCACTCCTTCTCCTTGGTGGGCCACGTCTCTTCTGTGCTTTACACTGTTTCTGCAGTCCTTCCTTTTGCTGCTCAGAAATCCTCTAGTGCAATTTTCACATTTAGTGTGTCGATCTCTGTCAGGAGTCTCATTTCCATTTAGAGCTCGCCACAGTGGATCATCACACCCTGTCCCTATCATCCTCCTCTATCATGTAATCTATGCATGTCCTCCTTCCCTCCATCCATGAACTTTCTCTGTGGTCGTCCTCTTTTCCTCCAGCCTGGC